>OZ007557.1:29360020-29633771 GCA_963931855.1 Philhelius festivus | reverse complement strand
CTCCTCTGCTTGACTAGCTTAGCAAATATTCGGAATTTCAAGTTTCTGACTTCATTGGTACTGAAGATAGGGAGGGGTCAAAAGTCGCCTGAGTTTGTTCCTGTAAAAAAAGGGTGTAGTGCCAGAACTTGGCTGGGCACTACCGTGCCCTTTGATTTCTCATTATCTGCTTCTGAAAAGTTTAAAAAACATTTACGCAAAATTTTAAACAGCCTATTATTAAGGTATTATTATAATATTACTTGTTTGTCCAGCAATGTCGGGACGAACTAGCGAGTCTGAACATTGACCTCCAGGTCACTCTCATTTGGGTTCCAGGTCACAGTGACATAGAGGGTAATGAACAGGCTGACGCTTTAGCTCGACAAGGCTCGGCCTTACATAGCTCACTAGCGGAAAAAGTTAATATTCCTCTTGGTGCTATGAAGAGAAAAATCTTCTCGATTTTTCTCAATGAATCCAACCGTAGGTGGAGCAGTCTCACAAACTGTGTCATATCAAGAAAGATATGGCCTACTTACAACAACTCACGTTCCAAAGATCTAATATGCAGACCCAGGCGCGACATAGCCAGGATAACAGCAATATGCACCAGGCACTGGCCCATAGGTGAACATGCAAGAAAGCTAGGCATCCCCTACAACCCACACTGCCGTAGTTGTGGAGATCCACAAGAAAAAGAAACTGTGGTTCATTTTCTTTGCGATTGCCCCGCCTTAGCAAATTACAGGATGGCTTCCTTTGGGAAAGCCTTTCTCGATGACCCCAGCGAACTTTCGGAGAAGAAAATCAAAGATCTGATTATCTTTCTGAATGCGACAAAATGGCTTTAGTGATGCTCCGCTAAAGTATATAAAAGCCATTTTCTTCCGTACTAAATCCTTATTAGGTTGACACGAGTTTAATGGTATCAAAACGGCGCACCATCTCTACCTACCTACCTATAATATTACTTAACAATTTGCTTACTTTATAGTAGTTTACTAATTCATTCTTAATTTTAAACATTTTCTAACTAGTATCGTACTAAAAGAATTTTCTTAATAAATTGCCTCTGAACACACCTAAAACCATGACATTTCGTGTAAAAAAGTAAGTACACGAACTTTTTTTGATGTTTACAAATTTCAAAGAGTCATAAATGAAGCTAGCACGATACTAAAAAAATAAAGTAGGTATTCGATGATTTTAACTTTAATAAAAGGGTAGAGAAAGTATGATGATATTCGATTAAAATTTGAAAAAAACGTTGTTTTAACCTAGTATCATACTAAAAAAGCTTTAGTATCGTACCATGTAATTTAATTAAAATTTTGCGCCATTGCATTTTAAAATTAAAAAAAAAATATTTTTTTAAATTTTTGAAAAAAAAAATAAAAAAAGGCTCAATATTTTTTCCTAAATATGTTTTAAAACTACAACGATTCTTAATTTATGTTCTTACATAAGCTAATATTTGCTTGAATCACATGGCATCCTGTTTTTTACCTCCTACTACTAAAGGAGTTGTATTAATCATTTAAAAATGAAATTTTTGCTTATGAACATTTCTCTCTAGTAACATATTTTTTGTTTTAATTTTAGTCTCTTACATAAGAGTTCGTACGATTCAGTGGTGCATTTTATTTTTTTGAAAGGGCTATATGTATGCTATTATGTATAGAGTATGGCGTCCTTCAAATGTCCGCCTGGGTTTCTTACGGAGGCATGGATCCGAGTGGTCCGATTTTCAGTGACTATTCCGTATTGATCTTGCTGAATTTTAGCAATGTTATGTTCAGCTTGAGGCCATTGGTCGCAAAGACTTGCCATTTCAGAAAAATCCACAGTAAAAAGTCTAGTGGAGTCAAATCGCATGCCCTTGGGGACCATTTCACGTCACCATTTTGAGGAGATAACCTTACCGTCAAATTGTTCATGCAAAATGCCTATCACGATGTCAGCTAAGTAGCACGTAGGGAAATCCTCGTGGAACCACATGTGGTCTATGTCCATATGGTTCAAATTAGGCCATAAGAAATTGGTTATCATTGTTCTATAGCCCTCGCCGTTGACAGTGACCGCACAAATCCACCCTAAGGTCCGGTGCAGACAAGCATTCTTTTGACGCGCGGTACCGCAGCGTCACCGCCTTTGCGTCTTACAGTACTCACAAATGAATTGAGTGGTGCACACACGAGTGCGATGACGCTGCGGCATCGCGCGTTATTTTGCCCGTAAAAAGACTCGTAGGCTGCGGTACCGCGCGTTAAAAGAACGCATGTATGCACCGAGCCTAAACAGTAACTTTTTGGGGATGTATTGTCATCTCTCATTTATGGCAATTTTACTTGCTAAGCCTCGTCGCTACAGATAATTATTCATATAAAACTTTGGTTCTCTTTCAAACACTCAGAAGCCTAGTCGTCGAATAAATGTCTTAACCTATGGCCATGAACTTTGAGTTCCTGGATCAGTGGGATCTTCTACGGGTGTAGGCAAGGGTCCCGAAGCAAAATTCTTCAAATTGATATCTGCGAAAGGGCGAGTTCTTGTGCACGGCGAGGAATAGACTGCCTCAAGTTCTGTTATACACTTTCACGGACGGCGGCGATGTTCTCTTCCGATTTTGCGTTCCTTTGGCTTTCGAACCAATGTTCGCTGATTGAGTACCGAACCGGTCGTCTCAAATTATGTAATAAAGTTTTATCATTTGGACGTGCTGTTCAATTGTGTTACTTTCCATGGGTATTTCGCATCCATTAACTGGATAATAAACAACAGATTTGACAGATGTCACCGAAACAACATGGACACCACAGGCAGCCAATCTACACGCGCCATTTGAAAAACCTTTTAGTTTAAGTTTTTATAATATAAGTTAAGATTATGTAAGTTACTAGATTGTTTAATTTTTTTCTAATGCTAAATAAATAAATACAATATACAGGGTGTTCGTTAATTCGTGTGCCATACCTTGGGATGTGATTCTTGGTCATATTCTAAGAAGAAAATTATTCTACAGTAAAGTCTGATTTTCAACTTTGACATCACTTTTTGACGATTTTAGAAAAGGCTAACTTTGGTGTACCCTGACCATGTTAAGATCAATTTCTCTGTCAGTACTAATGTTAGGGACCTCATTTAGGACTTTTTTTTGAGTAGAAATACTTAAATTTTCCCAATTATAGTATTATAAAATGTATGGGTTTTTGGGTGTACTTATTAATGAATATTTTATATTATTGTTTTATTCATCCGGTAAAAATAAGAAAACTTTATGTTTATTAAGCATTTTTTGAAAAAAAATTACCTCAAAGCCAAAATTTTGCTCGGGCAAGAAATCAGAATATGACCAAGAATCACATCCCAAAGTATGGCACACGAATTACGAGACACCCTGTTTAACAAAATTTATTTTTTCTATTCCAATTTTTCAGCTTTCATGATACTGAGAAGTACCAATTTGTTACAGCCATCATTTAGCGTGATGTCAGTTCTTAGTACCTAAACAAAATGTTTCTTCGACTTCCGAAGCATCTTACCTAAAATTTGGAAAATAACTCACACCCAAAATTTTAATTATCTCGTTATTTGAAAAGTAATTAAGGGTTGACCGCTTTATTCAACCTCTTAAGCCAAACAACAATTAAGACAAAATTTCAATTCTTATGCATTCCAGATGACTTGAATAAAGGAATAAATTATAGACAACAATAAACATCGACGCCGAGTAGCTGAATTAAAAAAAAAGGTAATTGAACGATATGTAACAACATTTATATACGCCCGACCCAAAGAGAATCTGTATTCATGACAATGGTGCGCCATTGAAGATTGAAAACATTTATAAGTCTTCCCCGGATCTTCTGCAACCAGTAACGCCAACTTCAGACCGCATTCCACAAACGCGCAAAATAATAAATAAAACAGGGGAATCTTCAATACGTTTTTGTGAAAAGTCAGAGCAGTCAGAGCCAGAGGAAGCAGAAAATGAACGCAAAAAGCTTGTATGTAAATAATCAAAATAGGTACGAAATGGAATCTCAATCTCACATTTTGGACGTTGCGCATCATAGAGAGCGATTCGCTTGTCGAATGAAAAAGAAATACCTTCGGAATGTCTTGTTTCCATATTTGTTTATATGCTCAAGTACTGCGAAAATGATGAAAACATTCGAGATTTATTAGCTAGAAGCGAACCGGCCTATGGCCACTGGCCAGGGATGAAAATGCTATGTAGGGCAGTTTTCTTGTAAACTGACACGTTGTTTTGCATCACCCTTATTTATTGATCAATCGATTCGGGTTTAATTTAAAAATAGAATTACAGACATTGTTCGCAAAGTAAGAAACAAAAAGCTGGCGTATTATCCTTCCTAGCGACTGCCTTCCTGTTGACCCGCCTAATTTTATAGTTCGCTTTTTATTAATTCCTATTGCCCATAGAGGAAAAGAGTGTACACTTCAAAAGTTCGCCTTGTAATTTGGAGCATTTGTTGTCTTTGGTCCGACTCTCTATAGTTAGTGGCTAGAAAGTAGAGCTGTTTAAATAGTTCATTTGAAATGATCGAATCGTTCAACAATCGATTACGAAAATGATTCGATCATTTCAATCAATCATTTCACTCAAAAGATTCAATACTAGTCGTGTTTTATGGAAAATTGATAGTCACTCAGTAAAGAAAATTGAAAAAAAAAAAAAACGATTTATAGAGTAAGTGCGGCAAATATGGCCTACCCTTAACATTTTTTTAAATAAAACCATACATTTAAGTCGAATTCATTTATTTTTTTCGTAAACAGTTTAACAAATTATTTGTACTTCAGTCTTTAGAAACTATAACTAAAAAAAAACACATAACAAAAAGTTAAAAACAAAAACTTAAAGGAACTTCATATTTGAGTTTTAAAAAAATTGCGGTTAATATGGCCCACCTGGTGTTAAATATGGCCCAGGGTAGGCCATATTTAACACAATGTTTTTTAGTGAAACTAAATACTTAATATTTATTGGGGGCTATGGGGAACAAAATTTCCCTCGGAATTTTCCCCATCTTTGAAAATTGGGAAAGTCAATTATTCTGCACTGTTCATTGTAAGCTGGCGACTGGCCTTTTTTAATGAGAGCCAAAGTCACTATAAAACTTAATTCCCGACATCAATAAATTCTAAGGGAAACTTTCGAAATTAGTCGAGATGACAGTTTTGAAAGTAAGTCACAATTCCCAAGGAAATTTAATTTACGATAGACCCCATTGACTTTGGAATTAAATTGGACTTTGGAATGAAATAACTTTCCTGAATTTCTTATGAATAAGCCGTTTCTGCGCTAATGCTTTTTTTTTTTGTTCCGTATCTGTTTGCTTTCCAACATCATTTTCTTCTTCTTAATTTCTTTTATCTCTTATTCTTCAGATTTATTGATTCTTCTAGAGAAGTTTTATAAGGAGATGAGGAAATGATCTCCGATTTTCCTCGTTTTCGTCCACGGTTCGATGTTTTTTTTAACCTTTACAGGAATAGGAGAAATTTCATGAAATTTCTCATGCCCCCTCAATATCACATGGATTGGTAGGCGCAAGATTTTCTACGTTGATTTGAGATTTTGTTGAATCAACTTCTTCTGCTGATAAAAAATCGTGGTCTTGAAAAATATTTTTTTAACAAATGGCCAAAACCCTATCGAAGGAAAAGCTTTAACTGCGATCTGTCCAGTTTGAGTCTTAAGGTATGCTCGACCGAATAGCTCAATTATGTCGAAGTGTGATAAGGCTTTATAGTTTTTGATGACCAATCGTCCAGTTTCCTCGGTCAAGTATCTACTTATTTAAGGGTCCCATAAAAGTCTTGTCCAGCGGCTGTATCTTATAGCTCGAATGCGGATGAATGGATAGAACGTGGATACGATTTTTTCTTGCGAGGTCCACAAGCTCTATATTTCTTCCATGGTTTTTAACTTCATTTAGACATTTTAGTCTTCAAAATAAAAAATTTACATAATTTAATTTCATTCAAGCAAACGTGTCAAATATGGCCTACTGGGCCATATTACCAACACATGGGGTAGGCCATATTAAACACATTGTGATTATTTCATTGATTTTAATTTTAAATACACTTCATAAACTTTTTTTCTTAAATAATATCACACAAATTAAGAAAATACATAACAGTATTTAATTTTAGAAAAAAGTTGCCAATTTAATTCAAAATTCGATATAAAAACACTTAAGGAAACTTGCCAAAAAATTACATCAAAAATACAAAAAACGGAAAACGCCGTTTATTTTCCACGACCGGCGCGCCACACTCACCACAAAAAGCTGATGCTAAACCGGTTTGAAGGCGTTCGCAATTAATTTTTTTTTTATTTCGCTGTGGGTTTTGGTTTGCGAAATAGAGCAGTAGGCCATATTACCCACGTAGGCCATATTTGCCGCACTTACTCTATTCACTCTCTTTTAATTTCAAAGTTTGACACGAATTTTAGAGTAATTTCAAATTTACTTTGACGTATTTAGAATATTTCTTTCCATATTCTTGCCATCCCCTAAATTCAGTGCCGGATTAGCCACGAAGTAAGAGTAGCAAATGCTACGGGCCCCGCGCATTTAGGGGCCCCGCGCACCAACGTTTTCTGACCATAAAAAAGTATTATTTATATATTAGATTTAGTTACAATTACTAAGAAAAAAATATTTGCACCAAAATGATCAACTAAAATTTTATTTTTCTATCTGCTGGTCATACCAAAAATCATGTTTCGCACCGCACTACACGCAAATTAGACAACGGTATGAAATGCAGGTGTTTATAAATTGTCACCATTGATACTCGTAACGTACTCACTGCTTTAGGTAAACGTATGAACAGAACAGTTATCATAAAATTGCTGGCATTTTCGGAATATTCCGAGAGCTAAAATCTCTTCCTGATTCAAAATAGCTATTTTGGCCTTTAGTCCAGTCCACAAAAATTGGCGTTTCGTCCGGGTGATCGCACAAGTTATATTCTTTTTTACTTTTCAGTAGTACTCACAAAAAAAAACACACTTTAATGTTTCCCGGGTCGATTGCGACTGCCGGTCGATTTATTTTTCATAATTCACTTTAGCCTGCTTTTCATTAGGTCAATGCATCCACTTTCCGATGGCCTTCAAATACAGACATTTTCCCATCGTCACCGGAAAGTGGTTTTACATTACCTTACGGGTTGCGAAGCAACACAAATGTCCCGTCATCAAGTTTGGTGACTTGCATTTGTGTAACTTCACCCCCCTTTAATTCAAGATTCTCCTGAATTTTGTTTTCATTGAATTTTGTTTCTATATTTTTTATAATTATTTTAACATTTTTGTTCTTTCTTTGAATTACGAAAATGAAAACTCCAATTATAATTACGGCTATGATAACAATGAAGATTGTGACGGAACTAATAATATAATTGTTGTTTTTATGGTACTTTAATTCATTTATGTGGTTAAGGTTTTCGATTTGATACATTTTTATCATTGTTTCAAAATTTAATTTTTCCTTTATAATTACATTTTGGTCTTCTTCGTAGGAAAATTTATGAACAAATTCTATATTAAAATTTGATATTGAAATATTTTTTATGTTTATTGTACAATTATTGATATTGATTATAAAATTTCCACTTAAAATTAAATTTCTATCGTCACAACCGTTATTTACAATTTCTTCTTTAAGATTTTTACAAATTACAAAATTTTCTTCGATATTTAAAATTTCTGTTTTGTTGTTTATTTTAAAATTACATAAGCCATCAATCAAACAATTATCCATTTTATTCAAATCTTTTATATAAATATTGTTAGGGTTATAATTAAATTTTATTTTATTTAGCTCAATAAATTCTGTAGGTAATACATTAATTTCTTTAAAATCTTTGTTAGGCATCGGTATTATCATTTTCAATTGGGTTTGCAAGTAAGTTTTAGGTAATTTTATAGCTAATACTAGTTTTCTTCCGTCCAATTTAAAAGCTCCTATTTTTGAATGTTTAATTTTGAAAAAATCTAAATTAGAACCTAAAATTTCTGCTCCAGTCAATATGCTTGGGTGTAAAATACCCTGCTTTGCCGATGCTATATTGTCAAGGATACTATCGATTTTATCTTCTAACATTTTGAGTTTCAAGAGTTGGTCGGTTTTTAAAAGTTTTAGCGTTAAATTTCTTTGGATATCACCAACGTTGTTGTAAACATCTGTTATGATTTTCCTATCTTCTTTAATGACTTCATTGAAATTTTGGATGTTTTCCATTATTTTTTGATTAATTTCTATCTGCTTGTTCAAATTTTCTATCGAATTCCTATTGTTGATGTCAATAACCTTGAAATGTTCGACAATATCCTGCCTGTCATCGTCATCCATGGTTCCAAATAACCACTTCTGACCTGTCCCTATAAAATTGACTAAACCTCTCTTTTGTCTAAAGTTTGAAACTAGAGCCTTCACTTTTGACTTGATGTTTATAATTTCTGTAACTATTTGACTATTTTGGTCTAATTCCAATTTGTGTAGGTTAACTTCAAACCCTTCGATCGTGCTTACGATTTCTAAAGGATCACATGAACAATTGTTTGTGTTTGGTTTATCAGCTCTACTGTTCCTCTGCTAATGATTGTGTAGCCATTGTTAGCTTGAATTTGCGAGATGAGGAGAGCCTGTTCCGCTACCACTGCTGTCGTTAACATTGTCCAAAGTACTAGCCAGAGTAGAACCTGCAAATTTATTCGGTCTTTTAACAGTTGTTGGATGGACATTTTTTAATTTTTTTTTTCTAAAGTAAGGTTCATTTTTATGTCGTAAATGCTTATAATTTCTTATAAAACCTTCCTCTCTACATTCGTTATAATCTTCTCTATCTATATTTCTTTTATTTAAAACCTGGTTCTTACGTTTTTTTGTTTTTTCATTTAAAATTTTGGGTTCTGTTTCTCCTGCCATATTTGGACTCATCTCAAGAGTGGAGTGATACCTATTATTGTATATTTTAACTGCCTTATGCATTTTTTGATTGGTTGTTAAATATTTATTTTTAAGTGTAAGTAAAATTTCCAGTAATGTTGAATGGAAACGTTCGATATCCGAGTTCCCTGTATGGGAATTCGGTTTTGTGAAATGAACCTGAATGTTTTCATCTCGGAAAAATTCTTTAATGTTTTCCGAGTTAAATTCGTTATCACAAATGATTTTCTTAGGATTTCCGAATTTACAAAACTGTTCCTCAATAGATTCAAGTTTACTAACCCAATTCTTACTTGTAAGGTTATAAATATATGCTTTTTTGGTAAGTTTGTCTAAGAATGTTAAGTAAAAGAGTTTATTAAAATGGTAGATGTCCATGTGTAAAATTTCATTGGCTTCGTTTGGAGTCTCAGAAGTCTGAAACTTAGGTTTAATTGGTTTTCTGTCATATTTTCCTTCTTGACATGTTTGACAGTTCCCTATAACCTTGGATATTTGCTTTACAAGTCCTGGGTAGTATAACTTATTTTTAAGAGTTTTATACGTTTCAATTATCCCAGAGTGACTGCTTTCTTTTACATGATAAAAAGAAATTTGTTTGCAAACATCTGTTTCAGTTTTTACTTCGAGAGCTCTGAGTGTGCATTTGATGAAAGACAAATTTTTATTTTCACCAAAAAGTTTTATTAAGCATTGCTGAATTTTGTTAAACTCATGGTACGATAACTCCGTATAAATTCCTACTTTTCCTTTTATAAGAGTTCGTCTAAATAGATCTTCCCAATATAACTGATTTTTAGTCATATCTACATTGATGATTCTATTACCATGACGTATTTCGACTTCTGTTGAAACAGAATTAGATAAAATTATTTGTGTTTTGTATTTATTGACTATTTCTTCCTTGATTGGAAAGTGATCCAACAGTTGTTCTGGTGCTGAGTGAACAGTTGCCACATTCGAGTCAGATTCATCTATTTGATCAACATCTTTAATGCGGCTCAAGAAATCTGCAACTTTATTGTCTTTACCCCTTAAGTATTCTATATCATAATTAAATTCGGACAATTTGAGTAACCATCGCTGATTTCTAGCTGAAAACTCTTTACCGTTGTATTTTTTGTTTAGATACTTAATGGGTTGATGGTCTGTGACTATTTTAAATTTATTTCCCCAGAGGTAGGGTCGAAAATATGTCACTGACCAAACAATAGCAAGAAGTTCTTTGTCAGTGGGTGAATACTTCTTTTCATGATCATTCAAAGATCTCGAAGCATAGCAAACAGGTTGCCCTTCTTGAGTGAGCACTGCACCAATGGCAAAGTTGGAAGCGTCAGTAAATAAAGTAAAGGATTTTTGAAAATTAGGAAATCTAAGTATAGGGTAGTTAGTGATGTTCCGTTTTAATGTTTCAAAAGCTTGTATGTATTCTGGGTCTCTTGTATTAAGTTTTGAATTTTTCTTTAAGTATTTAATCATCGGATATGCGATCTTCGAGTAATTTTTTACAAATTTTCGGTAAAATCCTGTTACACCCAGAAAAGATTTTAATTCTTTTTCTGTTGATGGAAGTTTGTAATTCAAGATACATTTGACTTTTTCTGGGTTAGGTTTCATACCTTCATCAGTCAAAATGTGACCCAAAAATTCCGTATCTTTTTGAAGGAAAGAGCATTTGTCAAACTGGACCTTGAGATTATGTTTGGCCAGTGTGTCAAGGATTGTGGTGATTGCAATAAGATGTTCTTCTAGACTAGTGGAAAATATAAGAATATCGTCCAGATAGACGACACAGATCTTGTTTATATAATCCCTAAGTATTTCATTCATTAGCCTTTGGAACGTCGCCGGGGCGTTCTTTAGGCCAAAAGGCATCCGAGTAAATTCATATAAACCGTTTGGGGTTACAAATGCAGTTTTATGAATGTCTCTGGGATGCATTTTAATTTGATGGTAGCCTTTAGCTAAATCTAATGTCGTGAAATACTGAGCTCTCCCTAACTTATCTAATATACTGTCTATATTAGGCAGAGGGTATTTGTCGTCAACCGTGATTTCATTTAATTTCCTATAATCCACACATAGTCTAAACTTCCGCTCACCTGATTTTCCCATCTTTTTCGGGACAACAACAATGGGAGAAGAGTATCTACTGTTAGATTTTCGAACAATACCCTGTTTTTCCATTTCAAGTACTTGTCTCCTAACTTCTTCCTCATGTTTTGGGGGCAATCTATAGAGCCTGGAGTTAATTTGTTGTTCTGTGTTTATTCTAATCTCATGTACTATAGAATCAGTATTCGTAAGCTTATCACCCTCTTTATAAATTAAATTTTGGTACTGGTTTATGATTTTACCTACTTCTTCTTTTTCTTGAGAATTTAAGTGCGACAGATCTACTTGATCTGCCGTTTCGCTTGAAAGTTCGCAATATTCCATTTCTGATTTATCCTCCGAATAAATATTTATTTTTACACTATTTGTTAATTCAATGTATTTATTTTTAATACTAATTTCTGTGACGTTTTTCCTAATTATATCCATTCCAATGAGGAGGTCATAGTCTTTATTGTTTAAATACATTTTATACCAATTTAGCTTGCTATGCCTTCCCATCCGGAATTCTTTAGGTACGTCAGTAACCACAATTTGTACTAATTCTTTTGTTCTACTATTAATTGTATTTAGGCAAACTGATTTTTCCTCGAAAACTGGAAAATGGCTACAATCTACTCTAGAGGCGTTTATTAAACTGACTGTGGAGCCAGAGTCTATTAGGGCTTTATATTGTTTGTCACCTATAGAAAAATTGCAAAATATTTTATTCCCGAGGCTTAATTCCGAAAATCCGGCGTTGGCTCTATATTATTATTCTCTTCCGAGCTAACTATTCCCGAACCACTAGACTCATTACTAGTCGTCAAATTATCCACACTCATTGGCCGTGGGTTTTGATTGCTATTTCTAGCCTGGCCTGATGGATTGAACATTTGTCTGACTTGTCCAGATCTGTTGTTCGTATATCTACTCGTAGTCTGACCTGATCTATTGTTTGAAGATAGGCTAACTTGTCTCGACCTGTCCTGTTGTCTATTATTGTCAACCTGACCTGAATTATTCTGCCAAACTCTATTGTTTTGATTTGGATTCGTACCTAACCTACTCTGGCTAGGGGCAAAATTAGTTCTACTATAATTTTTTTTTAGATTCCATTCGCTATCTGGAATGTAAGTTCTTAAAATGCTTAAAATAGAATTTAGGTCGAAATTGTTTCTTATCTCTCTGGATAACTGACCTACAGTAAGCTCTTTTATTTTTGCTATTAATAGCTGTTTGCTAGTGGTAATAATTTCGATTTTATTATTTTCATAGAGTGCATATTCGTGACACTCTTTCAAAATTAATTCTACTTTATTGCATAAATCTAATATATTATTTACCTTCAAATTATTTATTTTCATCCAAATGCTATTAACGTCGATTATTGGGCGGAAGTGTCCAACAAGCTCGTTTCTAGTTTCTTCCCACGATGTCAACGGATTTAAATATAAAAGGCTTTTGGCTTCACCTACTACCTTTATGTTATAGATCGCCTTGAATACCTCTTCTTTTCGAGCTGGCGGGGTGGCTGCCATATGAGCGTCAACACAGGTGAGGAATTGTGTGAGTTCGCTTCTCGCTCCACCAAACTCTTTTATATAAGCTATGCTCTTATAAAGTGATATGGCTGGTGTAGCTGCTGCTGCTGCTGGTGCTCCCTGCTGCTGCTGTTGAAGCTGCTGCTGCTGCTGGTGGGCAAGCTGCTGCTGTTGTTGTTGCACATTAGTTAAAATATTAAGTGCATCGACGACACTTTGCAAAATTTGCTCCATTGCTAAATTGGCAAAATCAATACCGCGATTGGTATCGAATTGTTGATCTCGCTTTTTTCTATCAATTTTGATGAAAAATCAAAAAAAATCACTAGTTTTTTTTTTTTTTTTTAATTGTACTGATTTTTAGTTTTTATTTTATAACCGGGTGGAGATGGTTTTAAGTCACTACTGTATCAGGGTGGTGGAGGGGTTGTGGATGGTAAACAAAACACTTATTAAAACAAAATTTTGTTCAACTGATTTTTAGTTTACAATTTTGTATTTCTTTATTTCGCGTTTGTTTTATTCTATTTCCGATTCGACTGCGCCAGTTATATTCTTTTTTACTTTTCAGTAGTACTCACAAAAAAAACACACTTTTAATGTTTCCCAGGTCGATTGCGACTGCCGGTCGATTTATTTTTCATAATTCACTTTAGCCTGCTTTTCATTAGGTCAATGCATCCACTTTCCGATGGCCTTCAAATACAGACATTTTCCCATCGTCACCGGAAAGTGGTTTTACATTACCTTACGGGTTGCGAAGCAACACAAATGTCCCGTCATCAAGTTTGGTGACTTGCATTTGTGTAACTCACATGGACTCATCAGTTGACTGTGAGGACCTTGTCAATACGCAATTTTTATTAAATTCAGTTCATTTTACATCGATTTTTTGACAAAAATCCAATGTGAACTATATCCAACCAAGATTAAAATTGTAATCATTAACGTTGGAATATTTTGCTATTTTGAATCAATAATTCAACAAGTCCATTAATAGTGAAGTCTTCTACCTGGCTGATTTATTTCAGTAGTATATAGAATTTGTATTATAAAAATCTTCATATAGAATCAAAGCTGAGCCACGGGCAAAATATTCCAACTTTAATGAGTACAATTTTAATCTTGGTTAGATATAGTTCACATTGGATTTTTGTCAAAAAATCGATGTAAAATGAACTGAATTTAATAAAAATTGCGTATTGACAAGGTCCTCACAGTCAACTGATGAGTCCATGTGCGATCACTCGGACGAAACGCCAATTTTTGTGGACTAAAGGCCATAAAAGCTATTTTGAATCAATAATTCAATAAGTCCAATTATAGTGCTGTCTTCTGTTTGGCTGATTTATTTCAGTCGTATATAGAATTTGTAATATAAAAACCTTCATATAAAATCTCTTCCACCAGAAGAAATTTCGAAAAAATCTGCAACCATAGTAAGTGCTTACGCAGATGGAGGACAGTCTGAGCAACGAATTAGTGCAGTTCGCTTCAATGCTCAATTCTGATGTGGCTGGTATTATTGACAGCAGGAATCTTGAGGCTCTGGAAATGCAGGTTTACAAGCTGTTGATAAATAACTTTTTACAATCTTGTTTCCCGAACGTTGAAATTGCTTTGCGCATTTATTTGTCTCTCATGATCACCAACTGCAGTAGTGAACGATCTTTCTCAACATTAAAACGTGTTAAAAATGAATTGAGCCAACAACGTCTTAATCACCTCACTTTAATGAATTTTGAACATGATTTACTCCGAGAAGTCGATATCAACAGCATTATTTATAAATTTTCCCAAATTAAATCAAGAAAAGTTTTGTTTTATTTAATACGAGTACCATAAACTTGATAAGTACCTAACCTAAAAAAGTCTAAGGGCCCCTTAATAGAATTTGCTACAGGCCCCGCGCTGGCTTAATCCGGCACTGCCTAAATTACAATTTTAATGAGGAAAAAAATCGATTTTTCGTTAAAAAAAAAATTATATTTTGTAGATGTTTTTTAATCCATCGAGATCTCAGCCATCCTCCAATGGAATTTGACAGTTTATGGCTTGGTAGATGGGTAATATACTATATTTTGACCTATTTAGAGTATTTCTTTCTAGATGCTTTCCAAAAAGCCCTAAAATCGCAATGTTCCTGAACAAAAAAAATCCAAAAAATTTCGAAATATATCAACATATCAACAACTTTTATCCATTCTATATTCACTCTAATTGTTGACCAAATTATATACACTCTTGATGTTTTTATTGTTTTGCATGTAAAATTTTGCTAACTTGGCTATTCACTCTTTCAAAAAACACGGCTACTGTTTCGATTCGATTTCGCTGATAAGATTGCCAAATGACATCGAATGATGGCTACTATGACCATGGATTAGAAAGCGTCAAGAAATTCAAGAAAAATTGATTTTATTTATTGCTCCGGAAAAGAGAAATTTTAGCGCTTTCGGCTGACATTTGGTACGAAGTACTCTTTGTACGTCATAACTGAATTCGTCCTTCATTTGTATATTTATAAACTGTCAAATTCCACCAAAGGATGGCTACGATGGCGATGGATTAAGAAACGTCTAAAAATGTCAAAAAAGAGATTTTAGTTGTTGCTCCGGAAAAGAGCAATTTTAGGCCTTTCGGGTGATATGTGGAACTAAATACTCTACGTACGTCATAACTGAATTCGTTCTCTATTTGTCAAGTCATAAACTCTCAGATTCCATCAAAGGATGGCTACGATGTAGATGGATTAAAAAACGTCTAAGAAGGAAAAAAAAAATAGATTTTATTTGAGCTTCAAGCTCGCTTCAACACCTCATATAAACGTAGTACATGTTCTTCAATGCCGAGTTCAACCCAATAAGTCCAGTCCACCGTCGTCCGTTTGGCGTTCATTAACTACCCAAGCAACAATTTTTAGCCGTGGCTCCAGAATAACCCAGGTAACAAAAAAACCTTAGATAACTCTGGTCATAGTGGGGCTAGAAATGAGATACTTTATTACTCTAGTATGCTTTACGGTAGAAACAAACCAAAAATTATCCTATGGTTGATTTTGGTAAAATTTTCTCTCTTGCACAACTTCTTGGTAATATATTGGTTTCAAAAATTCCATTTATAAACTGGTGATAATATTTGGATATTTTTTAACCCTTTCAAAACCAGTTTGTCATTTTTCTGGTTCGAAAATAACTATTTTTAAATCTAGGTTAAATTTGAGTACATTTATCACTTATTCCTAGCCTTTAAGAAAAATTACGTTATAATATAACTTTTTTTTCTTACGATAAAAGTTATATATTGGCTAAAAATAACCCAATTTTATGCTAAGTTGTCAGTAAGTCCTTAAATGACTCTTTTTTTTACCGTTAGAGTTATATATTGGTTTAAATTTAACCCATTTAATACCAGGTTTTCAGTGAGACTTGAAATAACTTTTTTTTGTCGCATAAAAAGTTTCATATAGGTTGAAAATTAACCAATTTTATCTAAAGTTTACAGTAAGCAATTGTAAAGCTTTATTTTTTGCAAAAAAAGTTATACACTGGTTGAAAAGTAACCAATTTTATATAAAGTTCACAGTAAGTCGATTAATAATCATTTTTAAACGGAAAAGTTATGTATTGGATGCAAATAAACCAATTGAATACTTAGTTTATAGTAAGTTCTTTAATAACTTTTTCTTTATCGAAAAAGCTTAAGATTGGGTCCAAATTAACTACAATTTATCCCAAATTTACAGTAAGCTGTAAATAACTTCTTTTTTTTTTAACCGTAAAAGAAATATACTGGATCGAAATTAACCTTAAATTACTTTTTTTGTACCGAATTAATCGGAATTTATTTTAATTAACCCCAGGTTTATATTCAGTTATTAAAGAGCTCTTTTTTAACTTATAGGTTGCAAATTAACCAAATCCAGATTTATTCTTTAACCCCAGCTATATTTTAACCCAACTCGAGCCATAGCTCATCTACTTAGGCACGAACACACCCATTCCATCGGTAGTAAAACAACCACCACGGTCATCTCTCTATGTCTCGTCATTGTTTTCTTGTTCTCGAGCGGTTGGTTGAGTTTTTTTTCGTACGCGGTACGCGTGCGCGATTAAATTAAAAAAAAAAAAAAGTTAACTGTGATTTGGTATAAGTGGTTGGTAAGACATTTTTTTTAGTTTTTTTTTCATGTTTATTTTATTACTCGTGAGAATAGAATAAAATGTAAGTTAAACAAAATTTCAATTTATTTTTATTTTTAAACTAGAAACGAGTCATCATCAGCACAGCAAATCCTCATCAACTGACACCACCGCCATCACTACACAAGCATCAATATCTATTTTATCAGATACTTACAATTTTGCTTAATTGTTTGTTTTTTTTTTCTAATTGAATCGTTTATTTTCAAAACATGACATGTCCATCTTCAAAATTTTGCATTAAGGTTACAAAAACTTTTGGTTTTTCTTAAAACGTCATTAACTATCTATTTTTTGAAGATGTGACATATTATCATGTTTTCAAAATAAACAATTCAATTATCCACCCAGAGTTATACCTATACAAATATTTAAATAATTTATATGTAAGTACGAGTATATACATAGTATTACGTTTATCAATATTCGTTTCTATTAGGCACTATTAAGTTATAGTTTTAAGTTATATACATACATATGTACTATTAAAATTACTAAACTTTTTAAATAAAATTTAATAATGTTGATTAAAAATATTGCTTTTTCTGTTTTTATTTTCAAAAGGATTTATTTTTTCAGCTGGGAAGAAAATACTTGAAAAGAGTTTCAAAATAACCCTATATCATCATATATAAACGGTTATAAAATGGCGTCAACAAAACTTTTAGTTCTTATTACAGGTTTCCTACAAACTGTAAATAAACGGTTATAAAATAACCACCAAAATAACTTTTTGGGCATAATACAGGTTATTTAAAAACGTTGCAAATTAACGTCCTAGTAGCGTTTTTAAATAACCAATTATTGTACATATTACAGGTTTTCTAAAAGCGTTATACAAATGGTTTTAAATGACCTAATAAAAGCGTTCAAAAGATACGTTCAAAAATCGTTCAGTAATAACTGAAGTTATTTTGTTACTGACCATTTTCGGTTATGGAGATGCTTCTGGAACGGTTTTGGAACGGCTTTTCAGCCAATTTGTAACCCCTTGGTTTGGAGAGCTTGAGCTCAAAGCCGGTTAATAAACCGCTTTCAAACCACAAATTGTTGATTGGGTAACATTCATTGAACCGGAACGAAAATCGAGACTCATTGAAATTATTCAGATTGAAATAGAAAATCGAGAATCGACAATCATCTAAATGATTGAGATTGAGATCGATTAAAATGACAATTTGTGATTTCGATCATCAATACTTTTCGGTGATCGGATCAAAAAAATCGAACTGCAAGAACCGCAGAAGCATACATCTAAAAAGTCATCACAGTACACAACAAGAGGCTGTCCTCCACGACTTTGTTGTGGAGTCTTTCGGTGGATGAACAGCTTGAAAGTCTTACTCAAGACATGCTCTGCACTGCCTCAGTTCTGCTGATGACGTTGTTATAACAAACTTAAGGAAGTTTTTGAAGAAACTTCTGGTGATCCAAAGAGAACTGACAATTACTAAGAAAGTAAGACTATGACTGTTGTCTTGTAGGGGTGAAATACATTCCTACTGATAGACACCATATTTTAAGATACGAGTTCTGAAACCTAGAAGGTTACCTGGTGAAGTCACCGACGCCGATAGGGAAGTAAACTATCTGGGAATTACTTAAGATAACAAACTCCTTTCAAATAATCATGTCAAACAATCTATCGGGACAGCCAAAAAAGCCCTTGCAGGCAAGTCATAGGGTTACAAGCCGAACATACCTAGATGATGTACACTAGACTGGGCCAAAAAAATTGACTATTTTTTTTTTTGAAAGATATATCGAGAATATCATTCAGAATGACAAAAAAAAATTTTCGTAAAAGTTTGAGCCCTTAATATCAATTTTAAGAGGGCTATCATCGCTAATTTTGATTTTTAGTCATAATTTCATGTTTTGCGTCAGAACTGACAAAACATTGAAGTAAAAAAATTCATTTTGACTTACTTTTATATAAAATTAAATTCCCTACAAAAAAGGTCTAATTGAAAATTTTCGTCAGACAAGCCGTTTTTGAGTAATTAAGCTTAATAAATTGTTATTTTTCGTTAGTTACAAAATTCCAAATTAAAAAAGTAAAATCGAAGAAAAATAACAATTTATTAAGCTTAATTACTCAAAAACGGCTTGTCTGACGAAAATTTTCAATTTGGCCTTTTTTGTAGGGAATTTAATTTTATATAAAAGTAAGTCAAAATGAATTTTTTTTACTTCAATGTTTTGTCAGTTCTGACGCAAAACATGAAATTATGACTAAAAATCAAAATTAGCGATGATAGCCCTCTTAAAATTGATATTAAGGGCTCAAACTTTTAAGAACATTTTTTTTGTCATTCTGAATGATATTCTCGATATATCTTTCAAAAAAAAAAAATAGTCAATTTTTTTGGCCCAGTCTAATGTACACGATGATTGTTGCCAAGCGGAACTCAAAGAATAAGACTCCTATGCCATTAGTTATAAGCTGGTATGGGAGTGTGTATTCAAGCAAGCCTTAGAACTATGATGGAATAGAAGAAAATGTTATTAAAAATAAAATCAATGCAGAATAGAAGACCATAAAATCAAAAATATGGACACAACTCCCAAAACTGAGGCAGGAAAAAATACTTTTTGGGAGCTACAAACAAGAATGTTTTACATCCTGTATCGGCTTAATCAGGAACAACCTTCGGTTAATTTCGGGTTTCCTGAGAAGACAGCCCCCTATTTGTATTGTGATGAGTAGTGCCAAATGCATATTCCACAATATTCATGAGGAAAACCGGTCAACACTTTAGATGGATGTGATGTACTCATTCACCAAAGGTATTAGGTCTCTGAGGCGTTACTAGATAGAAGAGAGTAAAAGGAAATCTCTAAGTATCCCAAAGAAACAAATTTGGAGGAAGAGTCTTAGAATGAGTAATCTCAGTTAGCACTATAGGGGGGCATTAGATTTAAAGGTGCAATGCACTCAAGCCCCAAAACTATTTTTGTTCTTTTATTATCCACCATTGCGAGTAAGATTCCAAACAGTTTCAAGTCTGATCTTTCGCAAAAAAAAATACTGGTGTTCCCAAGGGCTCTGGCTTGTTTCCGACTCTCTTACTTATTTTTATAGATGATCTCTTGCCTGAAACATTCAATCCACTTCTAACCGCACTTGATTTTTTACTTGTTCTTAAATTCACTTCCATCTGCTTTGGAAACGGAATTGCAACGGTAAATGGGGTGTACAAAATCGTATGGAGTTTATCTTTGGAAAGGTGCAGCCCAAACTTCTCTTCATTTATTGGATAGATAATGATTTGTGTCTTTCCTAGCCTTATCGCTTCTTACACAAGCAATGCTACTTCACTCGAAGTAGCAGAAGTTGCATTTCTCTCCCCAATTAGTTCACCCATGAAACCCGTTCTGGTAGGAATACTCATCAATTCACCCTCGAGCCTATTTTCGATATTCTGTCAAATACAGTCAGTTTTTTAGGCGCATAACACGATTATGGAATAATCATCTGGTTTTCTCTTGCCATTTGAATTTTCAAGCATGCAAAGTGCATTAAACTTCCTTTCCTATGTAACATTATATGTAGCACAGTTTGCTCTAAGTACTACGTTGCCAGGTGCCATGATTTCTCTATTAGTTGAGAGCCTAAGCTTATTAATGGGAAAAATCTTCTTCCGCACTCGTGCATATGTAAGGGTACTGAAAGTTTTCAGAAAGATCTATTTTACTGAAGATGTGTTCTTCAACACTGTCAAAACCATTGTTTAAGTATTTCCAATGGTCCTATTCTACTTGTATCTTTCCGAGTGGATGGAAAACGGCATTTATCCAGCCTGTCCCGAAAAAAGGAATATCTGTCCCCTTCCAACTAACGCCCAATGGCACCTACGTCCCATCTCTTCAAGTTCATAGAAACGCTGATAAATTATCAGCTGTTAATTGAACATTGAGTTAAAGACGATATGGTTGAATTTAATACTTAAATAAAGTATAGTTTTTTTTAATTAAAAAAGTTGGCAAATGAGAGCCTTAACTTAATCTTTAGGACCATTAATATATACATATTTAATAATCCACATTTATATACGAGTAATTGAACATTATTACTCAAAACTAAATTATTCACGATAACCAATACGTGAAGAGAACCGATGGTTGTTCCATCTCACTCTACATGCTAAAGTGAGAGGACAATACTCACAGTACAGTACTGAACATAAGTTGTTGCAAGGTTATGGACATAAGCTCAAAGGCGGAAACAAAGGGAAAAAGGGCATTTGAATTCATTAAAGTGAGAAATTTTAACTACATTTAAATAACTCCGTATCAACAAAAAAATGTAATAAATATTACTTTTTTTGCTTCTGACAAACAAATTCAACCAATAACCAAATTAATTTCATATGAATTAAATTGTCATCCCTGTTTACGACTCGTACTTATCCCTGCTTTTCTTCCGATGTTCCAAACCCATAAACACCCATAAAAATTAAAAAAAAATTGAAATCAAAAAGAAAGGCGGTAGCTGGCTCTTGTCGCGGGTGATCGGGTGTAGAGGGAATATTATCGGTTCAGTGAATTAGTTCACAACAAAATAATTTTGTTAATTAAAATGTTTGGGATTCCTATCTCGAAAGCATACCAGATATTTTATTGGAATTAATGATATTCATAGTTCAAGGTCGGTTGATGGGATGCAATCATCCCTAGAGAAACAATTTAAAATATACGTACCAAAAAAATCCCCAACGAAAGTGCAAAAGTGTGTCGACATTTTAACACCTTTATTTTGCCACGACAAAAAAAAATAAAAAACAACACCCCAGCAACAACCTGTGTGACAGCTGGGATGATGACATTTTAGTCTGACAAGGGTTTATGAAATGGAAGATGAATGTGTTTGACATCAAGGCTAACACTGATAGATGACAAGTAAAGTACAAAAAATATGGATTCCCGACCTTTAGAAGAGAAATGGAACAGCAAATCTTTTTGTGTCCAAAAATATGTGTCAGATAGTTAAGACTTATAATTAGGTTTAAGTTGACACACAGCTTATAATTTATTAGAAAGGGATCATAGCAGGCATTAAAGAGGCAAGTAAAAGGCAATTGATTCAAGGTTTCGTTCATTAAGGCAGGAAAACTTTCCTTATGAAATAAGTAGTTGCACTTTAAACTTGTCACTAAGGGGCAATAACTTTCGATTTAGTTTTAAGATGAACGATTTAGAAATATTGGATGCCCAGAAACTGTCCAAGATGAGTTTGCGCCCTGAGCAAGAGCTCCACTTTTTTTGCCCGAGTTTACAATAAGTGCCAACTTACTCGTATAAGCCTTTTTCGCATTACCTACTTTTCAGATGGGTTTTTTATAAATGAAGATTCTAGTATTCCCTCTAGGCATATTCTCGGATGTGAAATAAATAAAAATTAAGTATACTTAAATAATATCTTAAATTATGAAATATATATAAATGGTGTTTTTTTTTAGAGGAGGAGAACTTTAAATTGAAATAAATCACGCAAAATGTTTTGAAAATATTTTAAAATGGCCTTATTTTACAGAAAGTAATTGTATGGAATTAATATTGGAATATGATTTCGAGGATATGGGTGCCGCACCCGGCGCATACATATTTTTGGCATAGGGGAGAGTGGGGCACATTTGAATACTTTTTGCTTTCCAGACTGATAAAACCTAAAATATTCGAGCAATTGGCCTGATATTTTACTCACATGGAACAATGGTATTGACGTTCAATTTGTCAATTTACCGAAATATTTATATTGAATTTTTATCTCCAACCAACATAGGTTCTTATATTCAAAAGTGCCCAGTTTTGAACCTGAAGGCGCACTTTTGAACAGTGATATATATATTTTTTTTTACTGAATAAAAGAACTTTTAAATTTTATTTTTGTATTAATTTTTTTAATAAGAACTTATCAATAAAACTCAAAATTTGTTATATCATATTCATGTAGTTGTGGAAAAAAAAAAAAAACAAAAATCCACAAAGATTAATAAGAAAAAAAAGCTATATCTAAAACTTGGATTTTTAAGTTAAAGCTGGATTTTTAGTGAATAAGAATAAGCTTAAGCTAGCTTGTTAAAAATGTTTTCTTGTGAAAGCTATTTTAAAATAGCCAACACTAAATTCATTTAGTTTTAGCTTGTTTTCTAAGCCTAAGCTTCAATTTGTGTGAATAAAAATAGCTTAAACTAGAATATTTTAGTTAAAGCTACAAAAATTTAAAGATTTGTTCGATCTGTCTAGAAAGCTAGAAAATGAGACAGAGAACGTATAGCCGCAGAGACTGGCGGACAATATGACAAAAACATTTTTTACCTGAAACCAATACTTGCCCTATAGAACTGATAACAAATTGCTTGATTAATTGTTTGAAGCTGATTAATTTTTCTCTTAAATGTCTTAAATATGTTAAAAAGAGCTAATCGGGCAGTTTTGAACATGTTCAAAAGTGCCCCAACACGCTTGTTCAAATCTGCCCCAACTGTTCCAGTAACATAAAATTTATTATAAATATTTAACTGAAATATGTATATCCAGGAACAAACTTACCGTAATTAAGCTCAAAATTTATTTCTCTTCTAAACAAATTTGTTCTTGTTTTGAAATCGCGAAGTAATTCCTTTTTAAACTCTTACAACTAAAAAACGAAAACAAAACACTTTCACTAGCAAAAGGAGTAAAAGGACCTTTCACCTCTAAGTCCGAGAACAACTGAGAGAATCAAGTAAAGTCAATGACTTTTACGGATATGGTATTGACAGGTTAAAATCTTAAATTACTTTTAAAAAAGAGTAATAAAGTAAAATTTTATAAGCATTGTTCAAATGTGCCCCACTCTCCCCTAATCCTGGGGTCTAGTTTTCATACACTCTTCACAGAAAATCAGACTGTATTTCGGCAATAACTAATAGTCATCCGAGTTCTGTATTAGAGCTGTGTCAATTAGGATCGATTCGATTTTTTTGATCCGATCATCGAAAAGTATTGATAATCGAAATCACAAATTTTCATTTTAATCGATCCCAATCTCAATCATTTAGATGATTCTAGTTTCTCGATTTTCTATTTCAATGAGTCTCGATCTTCAATGTCAGTTAACTAGATTAACCATGATTTACTCGATTCGATTTGGTGTTATTTAAGGTATCAGGGGTGATAGTTGATTGTCAATTTTTTGATTGTCATCAAAAACGACAATCAATTAATTTAGTGATCACTTTACTCTTACGCGATACGGGCCCAGAATCTGGTATGTTTACTGTGGGAATTGAACTAGTAATGGGACTTATCGAATAAAAACTTTAGATTTACATATGCGATAGTATCTAAAAGTTAATTTATTCGATAGTACCAAGCCATTCAGTAACTACCTATTAGTCCTAAAATTTATCTTATCCGGAGCAATAAATGAAATCTCTTTATCTTGAATTTTTTGACGCTTTTTAATCAATATGGACAAGTAGCCATCATTCGATTTCATTAGGCAATTTATGGCTTACAATATAGACTATTTTGTGAAGGCCTCAACTCAATCTTATCATCGAAATCGAAATGAAAATCTAATCGGAACAGTATTGAATCATTTGAGTGAAACGAAAATGATTGAGTGATCGATCGATCCAAATAATCGAATCATTTTCGTTATCGATTATTGAACGATTCGATCATTTGAAATGAACGATTTACACAGCTCTATTCTGTATGCCGATCCATTTACACTAGAGGCAAATGAAACAAATTATAACAAAATCAAAGATGGTGAAGCCTATTACAAGGTTTCGTTTTACATTTCATTTCTCGATACATACTTTAAGGCTCATCTTCAAAGTAGTTTCGAGAATTCATTTTTAATAGTTTTGGACAAAAAATTGATTTTTTTTTTTCTGAAACATTCGAAAAATCGGAAGAAAAAAATTTATCAAAATATAAGGCACCGCTTTCCATAAAAATATATTCTTCGAAAACCTTTTTTAAACATTTGTATGGAGGGTACTATTAGTTTTAAATAAAATTAATTTTTTTCTCTCACGACGACTGGGTCACATAAACTTGCTCTTATGTAAAAGACTAAGAATTTCAAAACTGAATGATTATAGAGAAAAACTGTTCATAAGCATAAAATTTATTTTTTAATTTGGAGCTAAGAACAAGCAAATATTATTTTATGCAGGAACAAAAATTATAAGTCGTTATAGTGGTTTTTTTTTTAAAATAAGCTTTAAATAAATTAGTTTTAAAACATTTTCAAGAAAAAAATTTGGTACGCTTAATTAAAGTTTGTATTATTGTACGAATATAAATTAAATTTCCAATAAAAGTACTGAACCTTTTCTGAGATATCGAATTTTCCAAAAAAAAAATGATTTTGCTGTTCAAAAATTCAAAAAATATTTTTTTTAAGTTTTGAAATGGCAACTTTTAAACTTCAAACATTTTGGAAACTTTTCTGTAAAAAAAAATTTCAATAAAATAATGAGAAACTAAAATTAAAAAGAAAACGTTTTACGATAGGTATAGTCAGTAATATCTTAATTTATTTTTTTTTTATTAAATTATGGATCGTTATAATTAATCGAAAAAGAAAATGTTTTATCAAAATGCCGTTTTATAGTAAAATGTATTAAGAAAGATGTTAAGATAAGATATTAAAAAAATGTGTCAAGTTTAAAAAAAATCGAGCATGGCGTTTTCGAAATATTGAGTTTGAAAAAAAAAATTATTGGAAAATTTGAATATGAAATATTATTTAAACTTTTTGGGAGCCTTAGCATAAAAAAAAAATCAAAATCGGTTGTACCGTTTTTGGGAAAATCAAACACTAAAAAAGGTTCCAAGGGGTTACCATTAATAACTATTTTTCGCAAATTTTGTTTTAACCATTAACCATTTCTATTAAGAAAATCTGTGGGACAGTTCTTGAGAAAAAAATATTTATAAAATTTCATATGGCAGGTACCGTTATTTTTGGTCTTAAAAAAAATTAAAAAAACGTATGGCGGAAAAAAATTAAAAATGCTATGTACCAAGTTTAAAGAATAATTGGTCGAGTCGTTTAGGCTGTAGTCGAAAAGACAGACAGACAGAATTGCAAATCCACTTGTTTCATCTTGGCTATCAACGTAATGTTACGAATGCATAACTTGCCTTATAGAGAAAATCAAAAACAAATAAATTGTACCATGGGGTGCACTTTTTTCCAACATTTCCGAGAGTTTAACTAAATGATATTTTTTGAATTTAAAAAAAAATCCGTGGAACAGTTTTTGAAAAAAAAAAAAATATTTTCTAAAATTTCGAAAAAAAATCGTATAGTATGTACTGTTATTTTTTCAATTGGTGCGGCGGCGGTGGCGGTCATGTTTCTTACTGACATCTGTCAAAGTTATTTTTTATTCAGTTACTGATGCCAATTTATAACGGCAAATTCTACCAAATTTTCTTATAAAAATAAGTTGAAATGGTGGCCCTCCATAGCCGACCTTAAATGTTTGGTGGCCAAACTTAAGACTGCTGGCTCAGTTATCATCAGTCAGCCAACATTCGTACGTCCTACTCCCGTACGTACAAGACCCTATTG
Source organism: Philhelius festivus (assembly GCA_963931855.1). Taxonomy (NCBI): domain Eukaryota; kingdom Metazoa; phylum Arthropoda; class Insecta; order Diptera; family Syrphidae; genus Philhelius; species Philhelius festivus. The sequence continues at coordinate 29,607,373 of OZ007557.1, read as the reverse complement.
ATCCAGGAGCTTAAAGTTCATCACATCAGCGATGAGGTGCATTTTGGGATGAATGGCTTTTTTCATAAGCAAAATAGCCGTATATGGGATGACAACAACCCACACTAGGTTCAACACATGGCAATTGATCCTCAAAAAGTAACCGTTCGTTGTGGATTTTGGGCCGGTGATGGCGTCATTGGACGACGCACAGTGATGGATAAAGGGGGAAAAAAGTCAAAAATCCATTCTACAAATTTTTTTCGGGTACATATATGTTGTAGAATAGAGATCCAATTCCCCCCCTATGGTCAGAAAATTCAAAATTATTTCTTACGCAAGTTTTTTTTTTTTTTTTTTTATAATCTACCCGCGCTCAAGGGATTATGATTACCCTTTAAATGTTTCAACACAGCGCGGGCGTGAAGTTAATGAAGAGAAAGAAGGATAGGCAAGATGTGTGACACGATGTTCTGAGACTGTTGGTGGTTGTCTCAGATATTTTTATCTCCAGGGATGGCGGCTTTGCTAAAGCGGAGAAATGCCGTGTCTTATTACTATGTCGTTTATAATTCACATTATTTTTACTTGCGACTTATAGGTACTATAAGGCAAGTTATGCATTCGTAAAAAAAATCGAACTCGAGATTTTGATCAAAGTTGACATTACGATGATAGCGAAGACTAAAAAAGTGGGTCTCGCATTTCTTCTGTCTGTCTGTCTGTCCGTTCGATTGCAGCTAAACGGCTCGGCCGATTTTCTTCAAACTTGGTAGATATGGGTTTTAATTTTTTCCCCCCGGATGTTTTTTGATTTGATTTTTTAAGACCAAAAATAATGGTACCTGCCATACGAATTTTTTTCGAAATTTTATAAACATTTTTTTTTCTCAAAAACTGTTCGACAGATTTTAAAAATAAATACACAAAAAAATTTAATTTAATTAAAGCTAGGTATTTCTTGAAAAAAATTTTCAGAAAAATGGTTATTGAGGGTACCCCCCATGGAACCATTTTTTTTTGTTTTTGATTTTCTCAAAAACAGTACAGCCGATTTTGATCATTTTTTTTTTGCTAAGGCTCCCCAAAAACCTGAATAGAATTGTGTACTGAAATTTTCAAAAAAAATTTTTTTGGATTTTTAAAAAAAACTTCAAAATTTTTTTTTTTCAAAACTCAATATTTCGAAAACCCCTCGCTAGATTTTTTTTAAACTTGATAAATAAAAGTTTCTCAATATAATCTACAAGATGTGATAAAAAAAATTTTATTTTACCTAAAAATAAAGGTACCTACCATACAAATGCTAAAAAATTAAAAAAATGCTTTTCAAAAATCGTATTTTTCTCGAAAACGGTTCCGAGAATTTTGATAAAATTTTTTTTCTTTCAATTAATTTTTACGATCTTTAATTTAATAAGAAAAATTTTGAAATTAAGATATTACAGCTTGTAACTACCATAGAACCATTTTTTCGAATTTTGAATTTCTCATTATCCACATAACGGATCTTAATGAAATTTTTCAAATAAAAGCTTCTAAAAAGTCTAAAACACATTGCATTTCAAAACTTTAAAATAAATATTTTTTGAATTTTTGAAAAAAAAATCTATTTTTTCTTTTTTTTTTTTGAAAATTCGATATCTCAGAAACGGCTCAATATTTTTTTTGTAAATTTTATTTTTATTCGAACAATAATAAAAACTTTAAATTGGCGTACCAAAATTTTTTCTTCAAAAGCTTTTAAAAAGTTTGTACATAAAAGCTTTTTTTAAGAAACGACTACAACGACTTATAATTTTTGTTCTTGCATAAATTCATATTTGGATAGCATTTTGTTTTTGTCTCCTACTACTAAAAGAATTTAAAAAATAATTTGATCCTTATGAACAGTTTTCTCTAATAACATTCGATTTTAATTTCTGGTCTGTTACATAAGAGCAAGTTCGTGCGACCCAGTCGTGCATTTTATTTTATTCATGTTCATCCTTGTTGGGCATACTAGTTTAACTCAATTACATGTTGTTAGTGTTATGCCTGAACAACATGTAATGAGTAAACCAGCAACCCATGGATGACAATTTTAGAAGGTTTTTAATGGAATTAAAACGACATAGACGACGGCAGGGATCGAACCTGTGATGATGAGGTTGACAGGCGAGCACACAACCATCGTGCCACGGCCAACCCCAATGATGAAGTTAATGATGATTTAGAAATTAATGAAGAGCAAAATTAGTGAAAACATGAATTTGTATTATATAAAAAACATGATTTGTATTATATAGAAGAAACATTAATAAAATTTTTTTTGGTAAAAGTAAAAAAAGCAAAAAAATTAAAATACAATAATAATTAATTGATATAATAATTAAAAAATTGAATTTTTGAATTTTTAATATAACTTGCGTAAAAAATAATTTTGAATTTTCTGACCATAGGGGGGGAATTGGATCTCTATTCTACAACATATATGTACCCGAAAAAAATTTGTAGAATGGATTTTGGATCCGAATCCAAGTGGCGCAAAATTTTTGACTTTTTTCCCCCTTTATCGATCACTGTGCGACGGTGCGTGTCACACAACCGACGCCACGATTGGCATTCTGCATGAGGGATTTAAGATTGAGGTTATCGTTTACAGATGTGAAGTGAATCGGCCATACCAAGGTTGATTTGAGCACGCTAGACTTTTTGTTGTAGGGTTTCCTGAAGTCGAAGGTCTATGCAAATAAGTCACTATCGAGCGTTGCATTTAAGTTGAACAAAACACACTGGCCATCTCTCAGTTGGATCTATGTAGAAGAGTTATTGAAAATTGAAACACTATGATCCGTGCCAACGTAACAAGCCGATGCGGGCATTTGTACGATCTCAAATTCCATGCATAATGGTGCAGATGGGCCTATCAAATAAATAAAGAATTACTGAATACCTCCCTACCTCTACCTTCCATCTAGAATATGTTCGAGAAAGTTCTAAATTGAATCAGTACTTTCCTTTGAGACAGACATCTCCATGATGGAAATCTCATACTTGAGAAAAAATCTCAAATCTCTCAATATTTTTACACATGGATATATTTTCTTATTTTACCTAGTATCTGCTGTGTTACAAGTAAAGGGGTTGTGGGTTCCAAAGCACTCTTATTGCATTAAATAAAAAAGTTAATCTATGCATGCCTATTTTAACTATTCTACTAAATTCTAATTTCTCGTTTCATGTTCAACAGTAATCTCTTCAACAATTTGAACTAGTTTTGAAGCGATGAGATCTGTTTGTAAGCACTGAAACTTTTCCCCCGATCGATAAGTACTAAATTTAAACTACATGCTACAAAGCATGTCTCTAATTCAATCCAACAAAAGCTTTTAATAAATCCCGGATTATCCTCTGTGAAACTAGTTTTTTATTGGCAGTATGCACAAACAATCCGAAATTATTTCTATAGCCTCATTCACATTCGCAAGTCCAACCACCGAACAACCCTTCATGTTGTAACATTGTGCTTGGTGTGCTAACTCTTTAATTCATACAAGACTTCCTGTTTACCTACAAAGTGATTCTATATGGAAGAGAATAACAAAATACATACTATTTAATATCAGAAGCTATAAAACTTTCACACCCTCAAATTATTCACGCCTATTATCACACTCCATAAGCATTTGACAAAGAAACTACGGAATGTGGGGTAGTAAGTATATATCAGTCTCGAACAGCACCACTTTAGTGGAATAAGAACAAACCCTATTATGTAGCGGAAACTGTTATAAGTTGCCCGGAAAGGAATAACGCCGCATTAGTCATTTTGATCCAAGCAAATGTATGCGATTTACTATCAATTGGTTGATTGATTGTTAGGAGTTGGTGATATGTGGAAACCAGGCGCTGGCTGGCTTGTAACCCGTTTTTGATTTGCCTTTTACTGAGAAAGCTTACTCGGGTAAGACTGCCTTTGGCACGTTTTTGATAAATGCCACTCATATCTATTCTCTTGACATTAAATGAATCGGATATATCCTTCCATGCACTTAACTTTACAAAAAAAGGAAAATTCAATTAGTCGTTCATTTTAGTCATATCACGAGTCACGACAGATGCAGGCTGAACTGTGAAAGCTAGGTTATAGGGATTGTTTTTCTTTCATCAGAGTATAAAACACAAGATGAAATCTAAAATCTCATTTGTTCTGTTGTTGTTCTGCTATTAAAAGACCTGGACTCACAACTCATCAAAAGGCTACCCCTGGTGGCTTTAATATGAAGGATATACAGTAAAAACCTCGTATCGGTCTCTCCCAGTTTTTAAGCTTTGGTTTAGTTATCTTCTTTATATGTACGGTCATATTGTTTCAGTAGTCAATATCTTTTTTGAATATATCCATGATATTGTAGATGTTGTGCACTTGTCGAAAGCGTTTGACAAAGTTAACCAGAACATATTGTTCAGGAAACATAAGTCATTAGGCTTTCATTCTTAACTATTCAAGTGGATCTACATATATATCTGACAATATAAGAAAATAGGTCCAGAAAAATCAGACACGGATTAAAATGTCTCGAGAGTTCCACAAGGCATTAATTTGGGACCGCTTTTGTTCTTACTATTGATATTAACGACTTGCCTCATATCATTTCATATTCTTCATGTTTAATTTTTGCAGATGATGTAAAAAACCAATTAAATTTCAACCAACTTCAGAATGACTTAAATAACTTATCCAAATGATGTTTTCTGAGAAAAAACTAAAAGCAAATGCATACATATATGTATATAAAAATCAATTGCTGTTCGTTTGTCTCGCTAAAACTCGAGAATGGATGGACCACCGATTTTGCTAATTTTGATTTTGAAATATTTGTGGAAGTTCAGTGAAGGTTTAAACGGTGAGAAACATAAATAATAAGTTACAAAAAATACTAAAAACGACAATTTAATTTTCCAACACAAAATGTTCCTAAACAAACAAAGAATTGCGTACGATACTTTGATGGAAGCTGTGAATAGTAGAGCTGGTGGAGTTTACTTCCTTGATGCTCCCGGGGGTCTGGAAAAATGTTCCTAATTCCATTGCAAGATGAAGTTGCCCTAGCGTTGGCATCATCTGGAATAGCTGGAACATTGTTAGAAGGTGGACGAACTGCAAATTCTGCATTAAAAATACCACTAAACATACAAATGAACGAAGAACCAGTTTGCAACATCGCCAAAAACAGGGCAATGGCGAAGATTCTACAGATATGCAAATTGATTGCTTGGGATGATTGTACGATGGCCAATAAGAGATCACTGGAGGCACTAGACAGAACGTTAAAAGATCTTGGTGACAACGAAACAAATTTTGGTGGATCCATGATTCTGTTGTCAGGCGATTTTCGTCAGACTCTTCCAATTATTCCCCGATCAACTGCTGTTAACAAATTAAACGCATACTTAAAATCATCTAATTTGTGACGGCATGTAAAAACGCTCCAATTAAAAAGGAACAAGCGAGTGTTTGTTCAACAAGATCAAACTGCGAAGCTGCGATTATGTTTTCGAAGCAGTTATTAAATATTGGAATTGGAATTCATTCAGCGTGTTTTTACGGACATAGAAACACAGTTCAGAAACAATAATTGGCTGAGTAAACGAGCAATATTGGCGGCCAAAAACAAAGATGTCGATAATCTCAATGCAACCATCCAGAATTTTCTTCCCGGAGAGTTGTTTTCTTACAAATCAATTGACACAGGATGACGTAGTCAACCATCTCACAGAGTTTTTGAATTCCCTGGATTTGCCTGGACTACTACAACGACTTATAATTTTTGTTCTTGCATAAATTCATATTTGCATAGCACTCTGTTTTTATCTCTTACTATTAAATGAATTTAAAAAATTAATTTTATCCTTATGAACAGTTTTCTCTAATAACATTCGTTTTTAAAATTCCTAGTCTATTACATAGGAGCAAGTTCGTGCGACCCAGTCGTGCATTTTTTTAAATTCTGAGTTGTTCAGATACACAGAGGTAATTTATTAAAGAATTTGGTGCTGCGGCAGTACAAAAGTTAGAGAAATGAGTTTTAAGAGCAGTGGGTTCATTGACAAGTTGCAAAGTGTTTATTCTTAGATTATCAGCCGTATTTATTAGAATTCGCTAAACGATGAATAGTTATGCAATGCATAAGGAGTTATTCATCCACAATGCAAATTCATATCTATAAAACATTTGCCTGCATAGTTATAATGAGCTTGTGTCAAATAAAGTACCAAAAAGCAATAATCTATTACATCTAGCCTTCATAACACTCAGCTGTTTGTCAAAAAACAAAAACAAAAAAATCTTGTCTTTCTATCGAATTTAATAAACAAAAACGAAACTACCTAAAGCTAAAAGAATTCGAACAATTAACTTTGATTCATCAGATAAACTATGTTATTATCTCTATGACAATACTGGAAATCAAATTGTTATTCGTTTCATCCTAACTGGAATACTCCTCAGACAAGTTCTTGAGGATAAAATTCAATAATGCAAAATAAAAATTACAACACTAACACACCGGATGAAGAAGGATATGTGGAGAGAGATAACCAACAAGTATATTTATCTATTTAATTCTAAGCAATTTTCAATTCAATTTGTTTTTAATATATTAGTATAACATTTTTGTTTCAATAAATAAAAATAACACAAAGTTTTAGTTTCAATATCAAGTCAAAGGCATTTTATTTTGTTGATAAAATCTTTATAATTCAATGTGATGTCAAAGTGAATGTGACAGTTCAATACTAAAATGTCCTTAGGTATGCACTATTCATCCCCCAAACGCGTTTAGCTTATAATCAGGGCTGTCGTTTCATTCTTTGAGAAAGCAGTACTTCAAGAGAAAAAAAAGCAGTACACAGAATGGTCAAATTTATATTTATCTCATTGAAATGTTTTTTTTTTTTGGAAAATATAAGTTTTTTTCATCAAATTCACAATTAACAAAGAATTATACAAACAAAAACAATATTATTGAATTTTTTATATATACAATCTTATAAAAATAATGAGTTTTATAGTTGTATGTACATACGTTAGGACATGTAAATACTAAGCAAAATTATGTTTAAATTGCACATGTTAAAAATAATTTATTACGAGTAGTTATTAGTTTAAATGTAATTGAACAAAATTATGTACATATCACTTTTTAAAAATTTAAGTCTTCTTTTATCCTTTTAATAAATTTGAAGATGATTTCCTTTCATGTTTCTGGTACCTGTTCAACACAATGACTTGGCGCAAAAGATACCGCTTACAGTAGTCACATTTAAGGAATTTCTGGGTTTTGATTTTATCAAATTTACGTTTGAAAAAACTTGCTCACAAGTAGCACTACTGTGTGGCAAAGAAAGTAAGGATCCTTTAAAAATTTTGTTATATTAGGGAAACGATCTTCTCCCAAACCATTTATGGTTATAAATACATAGGTACATCACACCATAACCATTTTAGTTCAAGTTCTCTAGACAAATCTGTAAAGTTGAAGATGATCATCATTCAAATTTATGTTAAAACTCAATATTTCGTAAGCCACATACTCGATTTGAAGATTTTCTATGGAAAAGTTGACAAGAAAAAAAAGCAGTACTTCGGCTATGTTTGCAGTACGGCAGTACGGAGATTCAAAAAGCAGTACAAATACTGCAATTGCAGTACTTCGACAGCCCTGCTTATAATGCCTCTATTCAACGTCACATAAGTTTTATAAATAACGATTTTGCATTTAGAGGCATTATAAGGGTTGCATAGCCTTATGTACTCACTATAATGACTTTATAAATATGGCTGTATATGTATCTGCGAGTATCTACTAGGAATATTACCACATTGCTTGAAAAATTCTTTCAATAGAATTCTCAATTCTTTGTACAAAGGTTTGGTTGCAAAAAATTGGAATAAGATGTTTTTGGACATTCAATAAAGGTTTTGAGGTACTTGCATATGAACCACCTGGACTGCAGTTTAGATTGTTCAAGATTATAATTATAACATATTGAAGTTATAAACTTTTTAGAATAATTTTGTATGCTGTAGCTATGGTATTTCCATTTAAAATTTGAAACATTAATAACACCTAAATACTTAAAATTGTTTACTGATTCAATTTTGAAACAAGTCCTTATACACCAAGAAAAACAAGCAGCCGAATACAGATCCCTGTGGTACACAATTTTTTAAAACCCACCTTCGCTATGGGTTCCATTTTAAAAATTGGATTGTCAGTTGACTTTCCTGAGCGAAAAAAAAAATTCATTTTCACTAAAAAATCTTTCTTTATTAAGGAAAGGAGTAATTCTGTTAATCATAAGTTTTTCACAACTTTTTTAAATAGTGGGCAGAATAGAAATGGGTATATAGTTAACAAAATTTTTGTATCTCCCTTTTTAAAAATTGGGATAACCTCAGCCCATTTGAATTGTTTCGGGAAACACCCCTGTTCAACACCTACAATAAATATATAACTCAAAATATCCGGAACACAAAAGGTATTCCATCTGAAGTGATGGAAGTTTTATTTTTCAGAGATAAAATAATCTTGTAAGTTTCAAGTAGGTGATAGGATTGGAACAATTACCATCGAGATTGATAAACTTCTTAAATGTTTCAAATATTTCGGTAAAATAATCGTTGACCTTGTTCAATATGCAATTATTAAGATCTATCCTTAACTATTACGTTATGCTTTCTAGTTTTCTCTAAAATGGTTTCAATTGCTTTCCATTCCTCTTTAATATTACCATTCGATTTTTCAAACAAATTGGAGTAATACTTTTCACGAGTTTATTCAACATTTGTGCTTACAGACTTACAAAATGTAAGGTAATATTTTTTTAGGTTTTTATCATGAGGATATTTATTTAGTTTTAAATTTTCTTTGCTCTTTTTCGTAATCTGCTTGAGGAGCCTTTCATTCCTCGAAGGCCTTACAAATTTATTTATATTACTTTTTAAACGATACAGAAGTACAAGAATGTATGTGTTTTTGAAAAATTGTTAAGAAAAATAGCAAATGAAGAATAAACCTGATCCCGAAATTCGTGCTTCAAAATATACTGCAACAGCATGCAATCGATAGTTAAATGTTCCTTTACTTGTGTTACTGCAGAAAAATTTGAAATATTTTCTGACGCATTAAATAAAGTCGAGAACTTTCGAAAGTTTTTATTTTATTGCTGATTTTAAAACGGACGAAAATGTGGTCAATGCAAGTACTTGAAAAATCTGTCCCGTAAATGTAACAGAAACGAAAAAAATTAATGTGGACAAGGTCGCTTTTGTTCGCCACGTAAGATAAAAAAGAAAGAAAAGCCAAAAGACTTATGTACAGGCTTCTTCAAAGGTCGTAGTACACAGACACCTTGTTCCTGCAATTTTCCAAAAGCGTTCGAATTCTGAATTGAGTTTCCAGATACAAATTATTACTTGCACTTCCAGAAAGATTTTTAGTTAGAGTTGTCGCGATAAATTATTTTATTAATTAACGTTTATCAAAAGTTATCTGTGTAAAAAGGGCAATTGCATACCTATTTGACGATTGACACTTCTGCGTTATTAATAACGATTATTTGCTGATCAAATCGACGTTTTATCATTGTTCTCATGGTTACTGTTATTTAATCTCTTTTCCTTCTTTTTTCCATAAAGTGCATATGGACCAAAACGCGGACTGTTACGTTACATTCATACGCATATTTTAATACAAATTTACCTGAAAATATATGAAACTGAATACTTTTTCAATATCTATTATTTTTTTCTCAAAATAGACTTCCTAACTAACATTTTCTATTAATTTAAAAATCAGTGAGGCCTGCCATTTAAACGCTAAAAATGTTTTAGCGGGACTGTTACGTTACATGAATTTGGAAGTAGATTTTGAGGTTGCATTACATTATGCAATAAGTCTGCTCTTTTTGTGTACTATTTCAAACGTGAGGTACGAGGTTTCTGAGATTAAGAAAGGAAGTAGCAAATAAAATATTAATTACACTAAATACTGTATTTTTAGATTCTGTGGAAAGAAAAATGTTGGGACTGTTACGTTACATGAAAAGACTGTTACGTTACACGTGCGATCTTGGCTCTTTTAAGAGTTAAAGTCAGCATCTAAAATGGCTAAAATTGTATTTTTTTAGAGTTATTTGGTTTTCTTATCGATAGACATTAAAAAAGGGTAACTTATGTAACATACAAATTAAATAAAAAAAACCTTTATTTTTCATTATAGGTAAGTACATATCGAAATTGTGGCGATCCATTAATCCACTAACTTACTTTAAGTATTTCCACTTAGTTTTAAAAATAATAATATTTTACTTTTTTTAAGATAAATTCATCAATCATTCATTGTAATAATTTATTAAGTTCGTTTATCGAATTTAAACAAACTTTTAGTATAAATAGTGCTTTGTTAATAAATATAAATCAATTCTAATTTGGAATTCAACAACTTCTCAAACTTTTCCGTCCTTTTTAAACTATTTACATACATATATACAGCCTTATCATCGTATCTTTATGATTGTAACGTTTATTTCCTTCATGGTATCTGCTTCGTAACGGAAAAAACCGACGTTTACTAACGCGTGTATTTGACGTAAACGCCAATAAATTAATAAAGTGTTGATTCGTGACAAATAAGCAAAGAAGAATCATGGATAGTGCAGCAGTGTTATCAGAAGCGGAAAGATATGAATAAAGAAAATTAAATAAAGAAAAAAGAATATTCTTAAGAAATATATCAAATATTTTCTAACTCAGATACAGCGTAATTATAAATTATAAAAGTTTATTCGTTTTTAATTTTTCTTTGGAAAATTTTCCACTTATAATTTGCTGTCGGAGAAATCGGAAATCAAATATCTTCATAAATCGCATGAATTCACCATGCGTAGCTGCCATTTTGACATTTCATCGGCATGCAACGCAAGGATTTGACATTTACAACTCACACAAACTTTATTTTCGTTAATTTTTCCGATTGCCCTATCGGAACGGCTACAATCATACAAAATTCGTACATTTCGTAGAAATCGGAGAAAATTACGTTCCGATCGGGTACGATGATAAGGCTCATAGTTTTTGTTCTTTTGGGTCTTACTAAGCTTTCCCTAAACATTAGAAGTATGATTGAGGTTATGAAATCAACATAGTTACAATTTTTTAATTTGAAACGAAAAAAGACTGTTACGTTACAAACTGTTTTCTGTTCTAAACAACGGCATTATTTAGTACACAACAGAATTATTATTTTATTTTTAAAATAGACTAAAATTACTCGGAGAAAATATGGTTTTATTAATATGTTGATATAATAGAAGCTGGAAAAATGAACTTTTAAGGTTCTTGGACTGTTACGTTACATCAAATATTGCGGTGGGTTTCTTTGTTATTTTAAATGCTGATTTCAATTTGTTTTTCCAAATATTTAAGCCCTATACTTTCAACAAAACTTACTTAATGTGACCAAAACGGATAACACTTAAAAAACTAATTTTGAATTAATAAAACTTACCATTTTGTTTCGTTTTGTATTTTAATTTTTTTTTTTTATTTCAAGGAATCAAAGAAAAACGTGTTTTTCGCGAACTAAGTAACGAATATCTCTTTGAAATTTATGTTACTCGTTACTTTGGGATGGCGAAAAGCCCGCGAAATTTGCAATATTTTTTTTTTCTTTGTGGTTTCGTTTTTCGCGTTTTGGTCCATATACGAGATTTTTACTATTTTCCCTATAAATGCATTCAGAAAAACCCCTTGGTCCATTACTCTTCACCGACTCAATCTTTTTTAATCTCCCCAATAAGGCTTGGGTGGTGCCAAGATAAAATCCTCACTTATATATCTTGTTCTTTTTTTGGTGCTGTTTTTTGTGATCTTTAGTTTAAGGATTCAATCTGCACTTGTGATGCAAAAACAGAACGAAAATCTGTCATTTTCTTCTGATGTCTGGTTTTGCCTCGTCGAGGTAAATCGTATCGTTAATTAAATCACGTCCGACTGGGTAGATGCGTTTTTTTCTCTCAGAAGAAATCATTGTGGTTTTTAATGGATGAAATCACCAGATTTTCAAATATTTTTTCATCTGTACTTTTTATTTGATTTCGCAATCGAAAATAATGGGAAGATGAAGCATTTTTGCTGTCGACAGAAAATGCATTTAAAATTCTCCCGAAGTACCCGCCTTCATTTGTTTTGTCAGCCGTTTTCGAAAACAGCTTGTCACTAGAAGCAACAGGTAATTTGTGCAAACAAAGGTAGGAACACACAACATAAAACCAATTATTTATATGGGTGTCCGTGTCCTTCATAATTAGTTTTATATTTTGTGAAAGGACGAAAACAAAATTCGAGATTCGGAAAAAAAACATTTACAATTGCTTTTCAAAAATCTGTTGCTGAATTTACAAAAAAAATAAATTTGAAAAATTTCTCTTGTTTTTAAATAGATTTGAGTTTTTTTTTTAATTGTTAATATACAAATAAATTTTATGTAAAGAATATAAAAACTATAAAAATATTTTGATTTGTGTTTGTATATTTATGTGCAACAGGAACATATAATATATTTTTTTCATAAATATTTAGTACGTCTGGATTTTAATTCAAAAACTTGGTTAATTTGTTGATTCCATTTAATATTTTTCTTAACGCCATCAGCACTGCTTAATGCAAGCATTTGTAACAATATTTATTTTCTCTTCGGGTTTTTTCACCTTTAGATACTGGGAAACATCAGCTTGTCACAGTCATCATTTAGCGTGGTGTTAGTTGTTAGTAAACATACATATAGCCTAACAAAAAACGAACAAATATGACAAAATATACTTACATAATTACGCATATCTAAGAAATAATTTTTGTGTAAGACGGACATCCATTTAAGATTATTACTTGCGACTTATAGGTACTATAGAAATAAAATGCACGACTCGGTCGCACGAACTTGCTCCTATGTAATAGACTAGGAATTTTAAATACGAATGTTATTAGAGAAAACTATTCATAAAGATAAAATTAATATTTCAAATTCTTTTAGTAGTAAGAGACAAAAACAAAATGGTATGCAAATATGAATTTATGCAAGAACAAAAATTATAAGTCGTTGTAGTGGTTTCTTAAAAAAAAAGCTTTTATATACAAAATTTTTAAAAGATTTTTAAGAAAAAAATTTGGTTTGCCAACTTTAATTTTTTATTACTGTACGAATGACAGTTAAATTTCCGAAAAAAAATTTGAGCCGTTTTTGAGATATCGAATTTTCCAAAAAAAAATTATTTTTTTTTTTTCAAAAATTCAAAAAATATTTTTTTTTTTAAGTTTTGAAATGCAATAGTTTTAAAACTTTTAAGATGCATCTCTGCAAAAAATTTCATTAAAATCTGTTATGTGGGTAATGAGTAACTCAAAATTTAAAAAAATGGTTCTATGGTAGGTACAAGCTGCAATATCTTAATTTCAAAATTTTTACTTGCGACTTATAGGTACTATAAGGCAAGTTATGCATTCGTAAAAAAAATCGAACTCAAGATTTTGATCAAAGTTGACATTACGATGATAGCGAAGACCAAAAAAGTGTGTCTCGCAATTCTCTCTGTCTGTCTGTCTGTCGGTTCGACTACAGCCTAAACGGCTCGGCCGATTTTCTTCAAACTTGGTAGATATGGGTTTTAATTTTTTCCCCCGGGCGTTTTTTTCTGTTTTTTTTTAAGACCAAAAATAACGGTACCTGCCATACGATTTTTTTTCGAAATTTTATAAATATTTTTTTTTCTCAAAAACTGTCACACAGCATTTTTTAAAAAAAATTTGAAAAATTTCATTTGGTTAAAACTAGTTAATGGTTGAAAAAAATTTTTTGTTTGGAAACTCAATATTTCGAAAACCCCACGCTCGATTTTTTTCAAACTTAACGAATAAAAGTTTCTTAACATATTCTAAAAGATTTGAGAAAAAAATTTTGTTTTATCGAAAACTAACGGTACCTTCAATACAAATTTTAAAAAATGGTTTTCGAAAATCTTAAGATTTCGATTCGATATCTCAAGAACGGCTAAGTATTTTTTTTGGAAATTAGATTTTCATTCGTACAATAATAAAAACTTAAGGTTGGCGTACCAAAATTTTTTCTTAAAAATGTTTTAAAAATTTTGTACATAAAAGCTTATTTTTTTAAGGAACCACTACAGCGACTTATAATTTTTGTTCCTGCATAAATTCATATTTCCATAGCATTCTGTTTTTATCTCTTACTACTAAAAGAATTTAAAAAATTCATTTTATCCTTATAAACAGTTTTCTTTAATAACATCCGTTTTTAAAATTCCTAGTCTATTACATAGGAGCAAGTTCGTGCGACCCAGTCGTGCATTTTATTTTTATCAAATTAAAGATCGTTAAAATTAATTGAAAGAAAAAAAAAATTTTATCAAAATTCTAGGCGCCGTTTTCGAGAAAAATACGATTTTTGAAAACCATTTTTTAACATTTGTATGGTGGGTACCTTTATTTATAGGTAAGATAAAACTTTTTTTTATACATCTTGAGATTATGTTGAGAAACTTTTATTTATCAAGTTGAAAAAAATCTAGCATAAGGTTTTCGAAATATTGAGTTTTGAAAAAAAAAATTTTGATTTTTGTTTTAAATCCAAAAAAAATTCTTTTGAAAATTTGAATACACAATTCTATTTATGTTTTTGAGGAGCCCTAGCAAAAAAAAATATCAAAATCGGTACTATCTACCGTTTTCGAGAAAATCAAAAACAAAAAAAATGGTTCCTTGGGGGTACCCTCAATAACCATTTTTCGGAAAATTTTTTTCAACCATTACCTACCTTTAACTAAACGATTTTTTTTTTTAAATCTGTCGAACAGTTTTTGAGAAAAAAAAATTTACAAATTTTTTAAAAAATAAAAAATATCTATTTCAATTTTTTTTTTCAAAACTCAATATTTTGAAAAACTTATGCTAGATTTTTGTTAAACTTGATAAATAAAAGTTTCTCAACATAGTCTACAAGATGTATGAAAAAAAGTTTTATTTTACCTATAATTAAAGGTACCCACCATACAAATGTTAAAAAATGGTATCCAAAAATCGTATTTATCTCGAAAACGGAGCCTAGAATTTTGATAAAAATTTTTTTCTTTCAATTAATTTTAACGATCTTTAATTTAATAAAAAAAAATTTGAAATTATGATACATACGAGTATTAAGTACAGCTTGTACCTACCATAGAACCATTTTTTAAAATTTTGAATTATTCATTACCACCATAACGGATTTGAAAGAAATTTTTTGCAGAGATGCTTCTAAAAAGTTTTAAAACTATTGCATTTCAAAAAAATGATTTTCTTTTTTATTCAAAAAATATTTTTTTTAAAGTTTTAAAACTATTGCATTTCGAAACTTAAAAAAAAAATATTTTTTGAATTTTAAAAAAACATCATTTTTTTTTGAAAATTCGATATCTCAAAAACGGCTCAAATTTTTTTTCGGAAATTTAATTTTCATTCGAACAGTAATAAGAACTCAAAGTTGGCACACCAAATTTGTTCCTTAAAAATCTTTTAAAAATTTTGTATATAAAAGCTTTTTTTTTAAGAAACCACTACAACGACTTATAATTTTTGTTCTTGCATAAATTCATATTTGCATAGCATTCTGTTTTTGTCTCTTACTACTAAAAGAATTTGAAAAATTAATTTTATCCTTATGAACAGTTT
This sequence comes from Philhelius festivus, assembly GCA_963931855.1. Lineage (NCBI taxonomy): Eukaryota > Metazoa > Arthropoda > Insecta > Diptera > Syrphidae > Philhelius > Philhelius festivus. The sequence continues at coordinate 29,591,625 of OZ007557.1, read as the reverse complement.
TCTCTAGTAACATTCGTATTTAAAATTCCTAGTCTATTACATAGGATCAAGTTCGTGCCACCCAGTCGTGCATTGCATTTTGTATTGGTTAAATTGTGTGTATGCAATCTAACTAGAACCACTTTCATAAGAGTAAGATCAGCTTGAAAAACTTATCTTACAAATTTATATGGGGATGATCTTTCTTTAGTACTAAAAAAAATATAATAGTACAGAAATATATGCGTCGAATAAAATTTTCAAAACCAAAACCTATCAACCAAATAAAATTACATAATGTTTAACCGCTATTTATATTTAGATTTTCAATATTGGCTTGAACGAAATTATTATAATTGTTGTTGGCTATTAGAATAGCACCTGTCGAAATCGGATAATAATCTAAACTGAAAAAATTCAAAATTCGTCGTAACCTTGTGACTCTATCAAATTTCCCATACAAATTTGCATAAATCCTCGCAGCTTATAACTCTTACGACACGCTTACGACGACTTACCGCGCCTTTGCGTGAATACTTTAAGGCCCCGTTTCTTCACAGTAGGATAAGTTTTTGATACTGCTTTCAGAGGCACTGGTTAAATGGTTAAATCAACCAAAATCGGCTGATTCGCTAAATACATGATTCAAAACTCATTCTTACACAAAATATGCCAGTTCACTTATTTTTATTATTAAAAAATTTTAAGTTTAAGATTTTCTTACGTTGGTACCTATGTATGTATAAGTACATTGCGAATGAAAAATATTAAAATAAACATGTTTTCTTGTCAAAAAATATGTTGTTATAAATTAAAAAATAATTGCCAAGTCGCTCCGACACTTCAAATCAATTGACGTTCTAAAATACTTGCTGTTTAAAAAGAACACGGCAATACTTAACTTTGAAGGTAAACATCAAATTATGACAGTTGCTGAACTTTGACAGACCTTGTTAAAAATTCTGACAGTTTATTAATTTTTTTTATTTGTTGCAGATTTTGCATTGGATTTAAGGAAAGTCCGGGTTACTAGTTTAGTTAGTAAAAGGATTAAATTGTTTATTAGAAGCATTTTGTTTAAGCTCAGCACTTTTGTTTTAACCTTCCAGTTAACTATAGTAATCGACATTAGCTTTTGATTATTAGTAAGGCCCAATCTCTTTTTGAAGAGATTTTGAAATATCTCTTGGATAAATCCAATTTTCTTATAGCTCAAACTATTTAGAAAGTTGTTTTAGCAGTTTAAATATAATGCACCCATGCGTTGCATGTACTAACTGTTTTGTACAGGGAATTTCAAATTTTAAAACTTGCTCACATAAAAACATATGAAATTCATCTTTTAATTGCTGAACCAACTCCTGAAATTCTGGTTTAATACAAACAAAATTTTAAAAATATTATTAAAACAAAATTAATTATTTACAAATTGCTCTCAACATTTTTCTAAAACAAATTCTGGTATTCCAAGGAAGAACGAAGAAACTTTAATAAAAGTCAAGATTTTGTTATTGATATAAAAAAGAAGGAGCTTAAAAAACAAGCTATTGTTGCGGTAAAATTTACCACAACAAGTTTCACCTACCTATTCAATTTTCCCCAATCCATTTTTCAACCTTCCTTTCTATTGCGGCTCCAAAATGCTGTAGAGCTCAGTTGAAACCTGGTTTCCACCGTCCAGAGTCCTACTCTTAAGCATTCTGGAAATGCAATCAAACTAGGTCTTCGATTCCGAAATACAAAGTTGAGTGACAGGCGGTCACCAAAATCCATATAAATATTTGTGACGGATGAGTCACAACGACACCAACACACAAGTACACACAATGTGCGACAGATGGTCCACAAGAGATGTGGGTGTGCGACAGATGGTCCACACAGGATTGCAAAACATGAAGATTTTGACCCATGTTCAACGGCATGTGTGATTTCAAGTTCACACCAACATAAATTTAGTATGGCCTTCTGCCCAATTTTAAGTGTCGGGCTCACCAAGTAAAATCACGTTGCGATGTTATTCCCTTTATCCTTAATTGTCTGCGCGAAAGTCTACGGGTTTAAAATATGTTAAACTTCGCGTGAAACATCGGATCCTGTCTCATAATGTTTGTTGGGAAAATGGCATGGGATCCCATCTAACAGAATGCTTTCTTCAAGTTTTGAGTTGGGCCGGTTGGGCTGGGGACTTTATTCGCGATCTTTAATAATTTTTCGCTTAACTTTTTAGACCATTTGAAATTGACGGATTAGAACTGAACTCGTCCATTAAGCCAAGGTTGGTGTTCAAATCACCAATGTGAAAGAGACCATATATGCGTGGCTGGATTCGACAGCGGCATGCACACCAGCGAAAAAACCGGGTGTTGCAAACGCGACAGAATACCAACACGGACCAAAGGTCAGAAGAGGATGGCATATATGTCGTGGCCGAATGGATGAGAGAAGTTCGCCTTTTGAGAGGCACTTTTTAGAAAGCTACGAAAGAGCGAAGTTGCAAAAAAGTTGAAAAGCGAAAAATTATTATCGTCTAAACGAAATTTTTGAGTTGCGTGTTTTTGATAAAATCAAATTTTTGGTCAGAGGAATCCCAGTTGGGGAATATTTAAAGGAAAAAAAGTATTAGTGCAATTTTACTGTGGTGATAAGAAGGCATTCTGGTTAGAGGAAATAGAGCCAGGGTGAGACTGACTGTGGAAGAACAGGATCCGCTGCAGAAAAAAAAAAAAGCTAAGTATACGTTGTTCGTTGTTCAATTGTGCTTAGGAGAATTTTCATTCGTTTTTGCTTTGTTTGGAGGCTATTAAGTGCCTTAGATTTACCCCGTTTAGGCTTTCGTTTCGTCTTTTGTCTTCCCGAGATTGCGGGACCCGCGACCGTTCTTAAAATTCCGTTGTTGTTCGGGAATTTTCCCTAACGTGATTTTTCTTTGTGTCCCGTTGTGGCACAAAACCATTGTTCTTGTTTTAATTTTTCATCTTTCATCTTTTCGAACATATATTTTTTTTTAAATTGGCCATCTGCCAATTACCTTTGTAAATTCGTACTTGTCTTAGAAAAAAATTCTGGGTTTTATACCTATACCTATAAAGGTTTCCCAGATAGTTTCAAATAAAACTTATTTAAAATCCTATTCAGGTAAAATTAAAACTTTCTTTTATTTTTCCTTGAAAGAAACTTCTTTTTCAGCTTATTGGTTCAAGGTTTGTAATTTCCTACTTAGTCCAGAACTAAAACAAAAAAAATTACTGGCGCCCATTTTATTTTGGTACACCCTACTGTACAATTCAATTTAATTCATTTTTTACATCTTTTTTTACCGATTCCCCAATTAATACAGCCCACCGTTTCGCTGAACCCACCCCATCGCTGAGCTATCTGGGTGGCAGCATTTTGTTATGCTCCCTGTTGCGAATTCTCTAAACGCGCCCACCTCCGAGTGACAGTTGTCATAATTTTTTTTGCACGTCGCGCCGGCTCGTTTCGTGCATTTCGACTTTTTGTATATTTAATTAATTCGTTTAATTAAATAATTATTCTGTTTTGTGTTTTGCGGATTGTTGTTCCGCCATCATAAACTTAAACTTTAATTCCCATAAAAATCCTCGTAGATTCGCGTTAGATAATTTTGCAACAATTGGCGTCCAAACGTGTGGCTTCTGTGTTGTTTTCTTTTGTGGAAAAAAAAGTGCATCAATTGCACTCCAGTGTTGTTGTACATTGTGAATTGTTTAGGGAAGTGTTCTAGAAATAATAATTTCAATTTTTTCTTATCAAAAAAAGAGTTTACTTGGTTTTGTTCTTTTTTATTCAGGGGTGAAAAGTGGTTCCAGAAAAGTGCATTTTGAATTCAAGAAGGAAAAATCTTTGGAAGTGACACTCCGTACATTGTACATTGGCTACCTGTGGATTATTATACATTGTGTGCTGAAAAGAAATTTATAGAAGTTGAGTAAGATTTTCGTGTTGTGTTTCGTTTTTCTTTTCTTTTATTAGATATTGCTTCAAGTGAAAACAAATTGCCATTTATTTTCTTTTTATAGTGTTTCTTTTAATTTTAATTTTGATATTTGGGGTCCATTTTGAATTTATATTTGGTATCGGGTACATATAGTGCGGTCTCTTTCAGACCTTTTATTTTGGTGGTAGTATAACTATTAGTTTGACATTTCGGAGTTTTAGGAGAAACAAAGGTCAGGGTTGACACTTTGAAAAAGTACCTTTTTTGTGGTTACAACTTTTTAAGTTTTTAGTTTCTTTAAGATTTATTTTTATTTTTGGAAAGTGTTTTTTTTGTTGAATCATTTTATTATTTCGTTGTTTTGGGACGGTGTCAAAAATAAAATAATACCGTCAGTGATTTTGTGATTTGTAACAGTGGGTTTTAGTTATTTTTTTTGTTCAATTTTAATAAGGTTTCAGTAATTCTTTCTCTTGTTTTATTCAATTTTGATAAGTTCTTTTTATTATTTTGGGTAAATTTTCGATAAGTTTTTTTATTTCGCAGGAACTTTTTTAATTTATTTTTTTTAATAATTTTTTTTTCTGTTGATTTTAAAATGGAGTCAAGCCAGGTTAATAGGCTGTCGCAAGACGAAATTACTTATGAGGTAGAATGGAGGGGATTAGCGGTAGGGACAGTAGAGGAGATGCGAAAAGCGCTTAGGGTAGCTTTGAAACTGGAACGTAGGAATTCTTTTATACCTCCAGCCTACCCGTTCAGCTTCGAACAAGATTTTACGGCGGTGGAGAAGAAATTAGGGGAAATAGAAAAATTGTTAGAAAATCCTCCGAAGTCGGAAACTTCGAAGGAATATTTGAAAATAATCATGAAGGTAGAGTGGGGCTTACGTAGGATGGATAGGAGTATACCAGAGAATGAGACGCAGGAAAAGAGCAAGCAGGCTCTGAAAAATAAATTAATTATGGCTATGGCAGATTTAGAAGGTGATGATGAAGATGAGGAAAATGATACTGATGAAGAAGAAATTGATGATGAGAAGAACTTAGGAAAGCAGAATAGGAAACATGTAGAGAGGAATGAGGTTGAAAAGCAGCGTTCAGCTGAACCTCCGGCTCCGATTAGCAAGTCGGTTACTTCTGCCAGTACATCGACGAGATTAGGAATTGAAATTGATAGGGTAGAGAATAGTAGAGATAGTGGTAACAGGGTTGTAGAGCAGATTGTAGTTGGTAGGGACAATTTCGCGAATATTTCAAAATGGGATGTAAAGTTCACTGGTGAGCGCTGTGGTGCCTCAGTGAATTCGTTCTTGGAAAGGGTTGAGGAAATTCGTTCGGCTAGGGGGGTTTCAGAAATCCAACTTTTTAAGGCAGCAGTTGAGCTTTTTGTGGGAAAAGCTCTCATTTGGTATAGGGCAGTTAGGTTGTCAGTTAATTCGTGGTCAGAACTCGTCAGAGAATTGAAACTGGAGTTCTTACCACCGAATTATGATGATTCACTTTTAGATGAGATTAGGCGTCGCACACAAGGCAAAGATGAATCCATCGGAGTCTATGTGGCGACAATGCAGAATTTGTTTGGTAGGTTAACCGAACCAATATCGGAAGGTAGGAAGTTGTCAATGATTCAAAGGAACTTGACACCTTTCTACCAAACTCAGCTTGGTTTGGCGAAACCAAGTTGTGTATCCGATTTGGTGGCTTTAGGTAGGAACTTAGAAGCAGTTAGGGCAAATGTGGAATCATATGTTCCACCACCTAGTGTTAGGGGTAATAGGAATCTGCTAGAGCCGGATCTAGCTTATTTAGGTGTAGAAACTCCAACAGTTTCGGTTGTTTCTGAGAACAACCAAACTGCTCGTCAGGCCCAATCTTCGAACCAAAGGTCTTCGGTTAGGTGTTATAATTGCAATGGATCAGGCCATTTTGCAAATAGGTGTTCCGCTCCTAGGCGTTGTTTTGGTTGTGGGGCTTTAGGGGTCAGTAGACAAAACTGCCGACGGTGTTCGGGAAACGGTCAACGGACTCTTGTGCCAGCAGGGCAAGAGGCTCGAAGACATTGAAGGTTTTGCCTGCTGAAAACCAGCTGGTGAATCAGGTTCATTTAGGTTTTACTCTCGAGGCAAACGGTGATGATAGGAGACCATTTTTAGGAGTTAGTATTTATGGTACTAGATTTTTAGGTTTATTAGATTCAGGAGCTTCTAGAACCATAATAGGTAGGGATTCTTGGAAATTTCTTAAAAATTTAGGTCTTTCGTTAAATACAGACACTGTTCACTGCGTTCGGTTAGCAGATGGAACAGGCGTCAAGGTTTTAGGGACACTCTCTCTTCCAATAGTAGTAGAAGACAGGGCAGTGTTGATTGACTGTCTTGTTATACCAACTCTGCCACACACGGTGATCCTAGGTGCAGATTTTTGGGCACTTTCGGGTATTATACCGGATTTAAGGTCACGTGAGTGGAATTTTTCGGAACAGCCGGTTTCGATTTGTTCGATTACAGAACGTTCAGAGTTGAGTGATAGGGAAATTAAGAGTTTAGAGGACTTGATTGAGGAATCATTTAGTAGGATGCCTGAAGGCTTAGGGTGCACAACTATGGTTGCGCATAAAATTAGGACGTCGGCGGAACCGATTAAACAACGGTATTATCCGGTCTCGCCGGCCATGCAGGAACATATTGATAGGGAATTAAAGGAAATGTTAGATGCAGGTGTTATTGAGAGATCGACGAGTGCGTGGTCATCTCCAATACTTTTAGTTAAAAAGAAAGATGGCTCCTTTAGGTTCTGTGTGGACTATAGGAAGCTGAATAAAAATACAGATAGAGATGCTTATCCACTTCCTTACATTAATTCGATTTTAGACAGGCTTCGAGGTGCGAGGTTCTTGTCTTCACTAGACATCAAGTCAGCGTATTGGCAGATTCCTATGGAGGAGGAATCTAAGCCCTATACTGCCTTTACGGTCCCTGGGAGAGGTCTTTTTCAATTTCGAAGAATGCCTTTCGGTCTTCACAACTCGCCTGCTACTTGGCAGAGGTTTATCGACACAGTTTTGGGTGCCGACCTCGAGCCATTCGTTTTCGTCTATTTAGACGACATCATCATCATTACAGAAAGTTTCGAACAACATCTTGAAATTCTGAATGAGGTGATGAAAAGGTTGAGTGGAGCAGGGTTGAAAGTCAGTAAGGAGAAATGCAACTTTTGCATGCCATCGCTGAAATTTTTAGGATATATAGTGGATCGAAATGGGTTACATGTAGATCCAGAGAAAGTGGAAAGCATGGTTAGGATTCCAGCACCGAGGAATGTAAAAGAAGTTAGGAGTTTTATAGGGACAGTTTCGTGGTACCGTCGTTTTGTACCGAATTTTGCGGAATTGCTTAGGCCGTTATCGGATTTGTTAAAGAAAAATAGGAAGTTTACTTGGACTGTAGAATGCGAGGATAGTTTCAGGAAGGCAAAAGAGTGTTTGGTGACAGCACCTATACTTACTTGCCCAGATTTTAAACGACCCTTTGTCGTTCAAACAGACGCTTCAGATTTCGGTATCGGTGCAGTTCTTTCACAGAACTTTGATGAGGGAGAAAAGGTTGTCTGTTACCTTAGTAGGTCTTTGAATAGGAATGAGAGAAATTATTCTACAACAGAGAAAGAGTGCTTGGCTGTATTGTGGGCTATTGAGAAGTTGCGACCGTATATCGAAGGCGTTCGGTTTACTGTTGTAACGGATCACTATTCCTTGGTATGGTTAAGCAATCTTAAAGATCCGCAGGGTAGATTAGCGCGTTGGGCAGTTAGGCTCCAACAATTCGATTTCGAAATCATTCACCGAAAGGGCAAAGAGCATGTGGTTCCGGATATGCTTTCTCGGGGAGTTCCACAGTTGGGTGGTATCTCAGATGAGGATTTAGACCCTTGGGTGAAGAAGATGATTTCAGAGGTAAATTCGAATCCGCTTAGGTACCCAGCTTGGAGAGTTGAACATGGTCAGTTGTTCAAACTGGTGAAGAATAATTTTGTAGTAGTTCATGAAAATAATCAGGAGTGGAAGAGAGTGTTAGGTAGGAATGAGAGGTTAGGGATTTTACAGGAATACCATGATGGGCCATTAGCGGGCCACATGGGAGTTAGAAAAACCTTTGCTAGGATAGCGGCTAAGTTTTACTGGCCAAAAATGAGGGCTGATATAACCAAATATGTTAGGAGTTGTAAAGTTTGCCAACAGGTAAAACCGGTGAATGAGAAGCCAGCTGGGTTGATGACTGAGAGGGTAGGAATCAAATCACCATGGGAAATGATTTGTGTAGATTTGGTAGGTCCGCTTCCTAAGTCGAGTAGGGGTTTTACTTACATTTTGACGGTAGTGGATTATTTTACGAAATTTCCGCTACTTTTCGCTTTGAGGTCGGCTACTGCTAGGGCAATCGTTAGGGAATTAGAAGACAACGTTTTCCTCTTATTTGGCATCCCAAAGGTGATCGTGTGTGACAACGGTCCCCAGTTTCGATCCAAGGAACTGAAAACGCTTTGCCAGGCGTACGCGTCACAATTGAAATTTACAGCCCATTATCACCCGCAGGCGAATCCTGCGGAGAGGATCAATCAGATTCTTAAGACGACGTTAAGGGCATATGTTACAGAGAACCACAGAGTGTGGGATTTACAACTCAGCAAGGTGGCGTGTGCTATTCGCACGTCACAGCATGAGGTTTTAGGAGTTTCGCCATACTATGCGAATTTTGGAAGGGATATGGTGACTTCAGGTCGAGAAGTACCATCTGTGGAGGATAGTTCGGGAACCGTTCAGGATCAGGATGAGATCGCTGAACGTTTCAAGGAACTTAGGGTCGATATAGAAAAAAAATTACAAGCAGCATCAAAGAGATCTGCACAAGTATACAATCTTCGACGGCGTGATGTACAATATCACCCCGGCGAAATTGTTTGGCGTAGGAACTTCTCACTCTCGGATGCCGCGAATTATTACGCAGCCAAACTAGCACCGAAGTTTGTCGGTCCGTTTAAAATTAAGAAGCGTGTGTCACCTTGGACATACGTCTTGGAAGATAGTAATGGTAAAGAACGCGGAACTTGGCACGTTAAGGATTTAAAGCCGTACAATAATGCATCCGAGAACTAATTTTTATAAACTGTAAAGTAACGTAGTTTTTTTTTCTCATTTTTATGATTTTATGTACTTTAACATTTACATTTTTCACTTGTTTTCGTTTTTGATTTTTTTTGGTGGAAAAATCCTTTTCTATTTTTCCTTACCTTGGTAACTTTTAGAAAATGTGTTACAGAAATGTAGCCACATTTCCTAGGAGGTAAGGGTGGGATTTGTTGCGGTAAAATTTACCACAACAAGTTTCACCTACCTATTCAATTTTCCCCAATCCATTTTTCAACCTTCCTTTCTATTGCGGCTCCAAAATGCTGTAGAGCTCAGTTGAAACCTGGTTTCCACCGTCCAGAGTCCTACTCTTAAGCATTCTGGAAATGCAATCAAACTAGATCTTCGATTCCGAAATACAAAGTTGAGTGACAGGCGGTCACCAAAATCCATATAAATATTTGTGACGGATGAGTCACAACGACACCAACACACAAGTACACACAATGTGCGACAGATGGTCCACAAGAGATGTGGGTGTGCGACAGATGGTCCACACAGGATTGCAAAACATGAAGATTTTGACCCATGTTCAACGGCATGTGTGATTTCAAGTTCACACCAACATAAATTTAGTATGGCCTTCTGCCCAATTTTAAGTGTCGGGCTCACCAAGTAAAATCACGTTGCGATGTTATTCCCTTTATCCTTAATTGTCTGCGCGAAAGTCTACGGGTTTAAAATATGTTAAACTTCGCGTGAAACATCGGATCCTGTCTCATAATGTTTGTTGGGAAAATGGCATGGGATCCCATCTAACAGAATGCTTTCTTCAAGTTTTGAGTTGGGCCGGTTGGGCTGGGGACTTTATTCGCGATCTTTAATAATTTTTCGCTTAACTTTTTAGACCATTTGAAATTGACGGATTAGAACTGAACTCGTCCATTAAGCCAAGGTTGGTGTTCAAATCACCAATGTGAAAGAGACCATATATGCGTGGCTGGATTCGACAGCGGCATGCACACCAGCGAAAAAGCCGGGTGTTGCAAACGCGACAGAATACCAACACGGACCAAAGGTCAGAAGAGGATGGCATATATGTCGTGGCCGAATGGATGAGAGAAGTTCGCCTTTTGAGAGGCACTTTTTAGAAAGCTACGAAAGAGCGAAGTTGCAAAAAAGTTGAAAAGCGAAAAATTATTATCGTCTAAACGAAATTTTTGAGTTGCGTGTTTTTGATAAAATCAAATTTTTGGTCAGAGGAATCCCAGTTGGGGAATATTTAAAGGAAAAAAAGTATTAGTGCAATTTTACTGTGGTGATAAGAAGGCATTCTGGTTAGAGGAAATAGAGCCAGGGTGAGACTGACTGTGGAAGAGACAGGATCCGCTGCAGAAAAAAAAAAAAGCTAAGTATACGTTGTTCGTTGTTCAATTGTGCTTAGGAGAATTTTCATTCGTTTTTGCTTTGTTTGGAGGCTATTAAGTGCCTTAGATTTACCCCGTTTAGGCTTTCGTTTCGTCTTTTGTCTTCCCGAGATTGCGGGACCCGCGACCGTTCTTAAAATTCCGTTGTTGTTCGGGAATTTTCCCTAACGTGATTTTTCTTTGTGTCCCGTTGTGGCACAAAACCATTGTTCTTGTTTTAATTTTTCATCTTTCATCTTTTCGAACATATATTTTTTTTTAAATTGGCCATCTGCCAATTACCTTTGTAAATTCGTACTTGTCTTAGAAAAAAATTCTGGGTTTTATACCTATACCTATAAAGGTTTCCCAGATAGTTTCAAATAAAACTTATTTAAAATCCTATTCAGGTAAAATTAAAACTTTCTTTTATTTTTCCTTGAAAGAAACTTCTTTTTCAGCTTATTGGTTCAAGGTTTGTAATTTCCTACTTAGTCCAGAACTAAAACAAAAAAAATTACTGGCGCCCATTTTATTTTGGTACACCCTACTGTACAATTCAATTTAATTCATTTTTTACATCTTTTTTTACCGATTCCCCAATTAATACAGCCCACCGTTTCGCTGAACCCACCCCATCGCTGAGCTATCTGGGTGGCAGCATTTTGTTATGCTCCCTGTTGCGAATTCTCTAAACGCGCCCACCTCCGAGTGACAGTTGTCATAATTTTTTTTGCACGTCGCGCCGGCTCGTTTCGTGCATTTCGACTTTTTGTATATTTAATTAATTCGTTTAATTAAATAATTATTCTGTTTTGTGTTTTGCGGATTGTTGTTCCGCCATCATAAACTTAAACTTTAATTCCCATAAAAATCCTCGTAGATTCGCGTTAGATAATTTTGCAACACTATATACTGCTCACTGCCCAATCAACAATTTGTGGTTTGAAAGCGGTTTATTAACCGGCTTTGAGCTCAAGCTCTCCAAACCAAGGGGTTACAAATTGGCTAAAAAGCCGTTCCAAAACCGTTCCAGAAGCATCTCCATAACCGAAAATGGTCAGTAACAAAATAACTTCAGTTATTACTGAACGATTTTTGAACGTATCTTTTGAACGCTTTTATTAGGTCATTTAAAACCGTTTGTATAACGCTTTTAGAAAACCTGTAATATGTACAATAATTGGTTATTTAAAAACGCTACTAGGACGTTAATTTGCAACGTTTTTAAATAACCTGTATTATGCCCAAAAAGTTATTTTGGTGGTTATTTTATAACCGTATATTTACAGTTTGTAGGAAACCTGTAATAAGAACTAAAAGTTTTGTTGACGCCTTTTTATAACCGTTTATATATGATGATATAGGGTTATTTTGAAACTCTTTTCAAGTATTTTCTTCCCAGCTGAAAAAATAAATCCTTTTGAAAATAAAAACAGAAAAAGCAATATTTTTAATGAACATTATTAAATTTTATTTAAAAAGTTTAGTAATTTTAATAGTACATATGTATGTATATAACTTAATAGTGCCTAATAGAAACGAATATCGATAAACGTAATACTATGTATATACTTACATATTATTTAAATATATGTATAGGTATAACTCTGGGTGGATAATTGAATTGTTTATTTTGAAAACATGATATGTCACATCTTCAAAAAATAGATAGTTAATGACGTTTTAAGAAAAACTAAAAGTTTTTGTAACCTTAATGCAAAATTTTGAAGATGGACATGTCATGTTTTGAAAATAAACGATTCAATTAGAAAAAAAAAAAAACAAACAATTAAGCAAAATTGTAAGTATCTTATAATAGATATTGATGCTTGTGTAGTGATGGCGGTGGTGTCAGTTGATGAGGATTTGCTGTGCTGATGATGACTCGTTTCTAGTTTAAAAATAAAAATAAATTGAAATTTTGTTTAACTTACATTTTATCCTATTCTCACGAGTAATAAAATATCCAAGGGAAAACACGAAAAAAAAACTAAAAAAAATGTCTTACCAAATCACAGTTAACTTTTTTTAATTTAATCGCGCACGCGTACCGCGTACCTACGAAAAAAAACTCAACCAACCGCTCGAGAACAAGAAAACAATGACGAGACATAGAGAGATGACCGTGGTGGTTGTTTTACGAGTACTACCGATGGAATGGGTGTGTTCGTGCCTAAGTAGTTGAGCTATGGCTCGAGTTGGGTTAAAATATAGCTGGGGTTAAAGAATAAATCTGGATTTGGTTAACTTGCAACCTATAAGTTAAAAAAGAGCTCTTTAATAACTGAATATAAATCTGGGGTTAATTAAAATAAATTCCGATTAATTCGGTACAAAAAAAGTAATTTAAGGTTAATTTCCATCCAGTATATTTCTTTTACGGTTAAAAAAAAAGAAGTTATTTACAGCTTACTGTAAATTTGGGATAAATTGTAGTTAATTTGGACCCAATCTTAAGCTTTTTCGATAAAGAAAAAGTTATTAAAGAACTTACTATAAACTTAGTATTCAATTGGTTTATTTGCATCCAATACATAACTTTTCCATTTAAAAATGATTATTAATCGACTTACTGTGAACTTTATATAAAATTGGTTACTTGTCAACCAGTATATAACTTTTTCTGCAAAAAATAAAGCTATATAATTGCTTACTGTAAACTTTAGATAGAATTGGTTAATTTTCAACCTATATGAAACTTTTTATGCGACAAAAAAAAAGTTATTTCAAGTCTCACTGCAAACCTGGTATTAAATGGGTTAAATTTCAACCAATATATAACTCTAACGGTAAAAAAAAGAGTCATTTAAGGACTTACTGACAACTTAGCATAAAATTGGGTTATTTTTAGCCAATATATAACTTTTATCGTAAGAAAAAAAAGTTATATTATAACGTAATTTTTCTTAAAGGCTAGGAATAAGTGATAAATGTACTCAAATTTAACCTACATTTAAAAATAGTTATTTTCGAACCAGAAAAATGACAAACTGGTTTTGAAAGGGTTAAAAAATATCCAAATATTATCACCAGTTTAAAAATGGAATTTTTTAAACCAATATATTACCAAGAAGTTGTGCAAGAGAGAAAATTTTACCAAAATCAACCATAGGATAATTTTTGGTTTGTTTCTACCGTAAAGCATACTAGAGTAATAAAGTATCTCATTTCTAGCCCCACTATGACCAGAGTTATCTAAGGTTTTTTTGTTACCTGGGTTATTCTGGAGCCACGGCTAAAAATTGTTGCTTGGGTGAGTAGTTCTCCAACAGATTCTTCTTTCTGCGATATAGGAGGGCTCACAGCTGTACCGAACCAAGACAAAAAAAAAAATCCAAAACTAATGCCAACATTTCCGCAAAGTTGACCTTTATTCAGTGCAATAATGAACTAATTCAAAAATTGTTTTGTTCCTTAGTTAACGGTAACAGAACCAAGTCAGTGCCTCTCATTTTCGATTTATTTCAAAGCATAAACGAACCAAGTCAGTATTATTCAGTTTTCCTCAATTTTATAGTCGAACAGACGCACGTTGGGATATGGTTTGTTTCGTATTTTTCATCTCGTTCTGCATGCTGCCCCCCTAAAACCCTCCTACTAGGGTACACTATAGGATTTGGGGTATTTGCGAGGTTGAGTGTATACTTACTTACTTACTTAGGTCCTCAGACCTTTTATGTCCATGGGGAGCCCCTAGTGGGGCATAGGGCATCCACAACGTCAGCTCGCCATAGTGTTCGGTTCCTGGATATTAGTCGCAAATCCCTCCAACTCTTGCCTAGTTGGGCTGCTCCGTCGTCCAGCTCTTTTTCCTTCTTTAGTGAGTGGATTCCACTGCATTTCATGCGCCGCAATACAGTTGTCGCGTGTGTCCGATCCACTGCCACTTTTGACGTCGCACAGAGGAGTATTCGACCCCAAAATCCGGTCATAAGTAAAAAAAAAATCGCATTCGACCCGTTAATTTTTGCTTTTCGCATTCCTCAATACCCATGCTAACTAAAACCGGTTTCAAATAATAACTGTTGACCCCCTAATCCCCAAGATCTTAGGCCGTGGTTACGGCCAACGCTAGTAAGCTAGTGCGCTAGCCCACGCTAGTTCTCGCTATTTTGTGCTAGTGCGCTAGTAAGAAAATCGTGGACGATGGTTCACGCTAGTTCGATTCGCACTAGTTGGTATTTGATCGTATGGTCTATTTTGAGAGCATCATCAGGATATATTAAGTCATTCATTTGGAAAGAGAAAAGAGTACACAATTTTTACAATTTATTTATTTATAGTTACATATATGTCTTGTGAAAGACATTTAAAAAATACCCAAATAGTACTAATTTGAACTTGGCGTGAGGTCGGTTTTAATACCAATCGGTTCTTTATGTCTTAATAAATTTCACGAAAAGAATTCGAGTTTTGCTGTGAAAATAGCTTTTATAAAAGAAATATGTTTTATAAAAAGAAAGAACCACAACATCGTATTTTTTCTGACCGCTGCTGGAAGCATTACGAGTTCCATTCCATCATTTATATGATTTTTTGAGGAAGGACGAACAAAAGTTTTTTGAGTACTACAGAATGACCACAAACACTTTTGACATTTTGAAGAAATATATCCAATCATTCAAACTCAAGAAGCGAAATTATCAATTACATCTACAGAAAGACTATCCATAACCCTGTGGTGCGATAAGCAAAATATATAATTTTTATCTTCTGTATTTAAATTAAGACCTTTATAATCGCTTTTGGTATATGTAAACAGAGCTGAAAGTTGAAAAATACCTTTTTTCGCAATTTTTTAAGAAATTCTCCGAAAGGAACAAACAAAATTTTATAAATCTTTAATGGATATTTAGGAAGAAGATTACTACATTCGGAATTCTGTAACGACTTTTTTGGAAAAAAAATTATTTCGTAATTTAATATAAGTAGCCTCAAACATGCCAAAAAAAAATCCTGAAATTAGGGAACAATTTTGATGTCGAATCCAGGGCATCAAAAACCTTACGAAAAGTTTAGTCTCTTGGTCCCAAAAAATGTGATGAGTAGTGCTATAAGTAAATATTGTATTATTAGGAGGTATTTTCTACATTCACGAGTGTGAATAATTTCATAAGAATATCAAAACAGGCTTCTTAATGCTATATATTTATATATCTTTAATGTAGTCAAATTTACAGAAAATATACATGCATATTTTTGATGTATATTTTTTTCTTTTAAAGCTCCTTAATTTAAAGTATTGGTTCAACTAATTTATGCCCAAAGGTTATGCTAAAGTCAATCAAGCAAGTCATGTTTGATTAAAAACCATAGCTCGATTTTTGTGACAAAGGGCCTTCAAAGCATAGAAAATAAATATGAATTTTTAGAAATTTAGTTTAACACAGTTATAAGTTTTAGGTTTATTTATAAAAAATTAAATATAATTTCTAAAAAAATAAATTCAATTTTATCCGTAAACTGTTTCTCTTGATACATATATGTTGTCCATATCGATAAAATTAAAATGCGCTGAAGTTGATGTGAACTTAGAAGTTAAATCTGAAAATTAATACCAAAGGTAATAAAATGTGAAAGATTTAAGCCAACTAGGAAAAACATAAATTCCTCATTTTATCATAATAAGTCAGTAAGCTTAGATATTTATACCCAAAAGAACTCGCTTACAGTTTTCCTAAATAAATGTATAATTTTACATTTAACATCTTTAATTCCCTTGAAGATATCGTATTGAAATTTGGCGTTCAGCTACAGAATGGCACAGATCACAATTTCTGGTATTGCAAAAAATGTGTGCACAGCAATTTGAAACAGATTTGTGAAAAAAAAAAAACATTTACCACGTCCATGTGAAAAACAATTAAAAGAATTTGTAAATAAATTTTATACCCGGTGAGGATTTCTGAATTGTGTACGAGTAGGTTCCATCGATGGCAAACACATTAGAACTAAGCGCCCACCTCATTCTGGAAGCCTATACCTACTACAACTTCTGCTAAAAATTACAGCTTCGCAGCAAATAATACTCGCAATATTTATAGATATAGAATATTTTTATTTAAACAATTAGGTAATACAAAAATTGATTGCAGAATCTAATATTATGTTTTTCATGCCTTTGTTAAAAATTAAAAAAAAAAAATGAAAATATGAATAAATAACTTGTATTTGTTATTATTAATCCGACTTTTTTCCATGCTTTTTGTATAGTTTTTCTATTTTTTGTAGGTTTTTGACCCTTCACCTCACAAGAATTTCTTTTTTTTACTTTACTTATCAATAATTGGAAAAATACTAGAAAAATTAAAACACTCTTCGCGCTAGTAAGCTTGAAAATCAAATGAGTTTTGATTTACTAGCCTACTAGCGTGGACTAGCGCGCTCTCTTTTACTAGCGTTAAAGCTACTAGCGTGATCTATGACCACGTTATTGATTATCCAAACATTAGATTTACTAGCTTACTAGCGCGGACTAGCGCACTAGCTTACTAGCGTTGGCCGTAACCACGGCCTTAGTCTAAATCTAGTCGATTTTATAAGCTCACGCCACATAAGCTTATTTTGTTTTCTAATCATTAACACTGAAGTCTGTTTTTTTTATTGTAATTTGTGATAATTGTGAAAAATTTCTAATGGATGTTCAAGGTCAAGGTATGTACTTTATTTTAATACAGAAATTTATTTTATTGATAAAGTATTAAAAATTGAGATGACAAGAATGCATAGAAAAACATGAACATTTATGTAATTTTCGGTGGAAAAAAAGGTGTTTTTGTTATAGTTCCGGGTACAGTCGGGCAAAAATTTTTCTTTTATATTTAACTGTACATTTTTGTCATCTCATGTACATAAAAAAAAGTCACCCATCTTGTCACATTTTTTTTTAAAAAGGTTTTTTAGTCTTGAGGTATTTTTAGTCAATTTGCCCTTTGTTGTTTAAAAAATTATGTTTAATTTAGATATAGAACCAAATGACGAGAAGTCATTATTCATGATATTTAAGGAAAGCAACAAACGAAAAAATTTCATGTATAAATAATTAAAATGAATTAAATAAAATTGAAAAAAAAAATACTTAATTTAAAATTTTTATTTTTATTTAACCCGAAAATTTTTTTCAGTGTAACTTTTTATTGCATCATAAGTTATAAAATAATATTTTAGGCCAATTCCAATAGGAAAAACAAAAAAAATATTTTTGACCGGATTTTTAGGTCGAATACTCCTCTGTGCGTCGTATAATAGAGTGAATAGGTTCCTGATCCGTTTTCCTGAGGAGCTCTTCGTTTGATATACGATTGGGCCAGAAAATCCTAAGGATGTTTCGTAGACATCTATCTATTAATGAACGTTTGCAGCTTCTTAGTGACACCTACTGTTACTTTCCAATTGCTGCAACCGTAAAGTAAAACGGATTCGACGTTGGATCGAAACAGCCGTAGCTTGGTTCTTAATCTTAGAGAGTTATTCCTCCACATACCGGTTGTTGAGAAATATTTATGAGAGAAGATGACTGGGTTCCGAGGCTGATCATCTTTGTTTTACCGTAGTTGATTTTCAGCTCCACGATTTCTGCTTCTCTCTCCACCCCTGTTGTCAATTGGTGGAGATCCATGATCCTATGAGAGAGTAAGCATACGTCGTCCGCATTGTCAAGAAGTTTCAGGTGAGATGTCAGAGTCCATCGAATCCCTCCCTTTCCCGTCAAGGCCGCTCGCAGGAGATCGTTTATCACCAACGGAAACAATATTGGTAGCAGAATTCAGCCCTGCCTGCGTAAACCTGCTTGTTCGTCATGGAGTGTGCCTTCTAGATGTTCCCTGATGCGTTCCAATATTATTTTCGCTAATATCTTGACAACGGCAGGCAGAACACAAATCCCCCTTCCAGTTTTCGGAGTTGGGTGTATGCATTTAAAAAATCTGGATTTAAAGAAACTTTGAATTTATCCTATTTATCCAATATCAACAGCTGTATTCTAAATAAAAATATATGTGGCCAATTCACTTCATTTCACAATTTTGAAAAAAAATGGTCTAAACTCTTTTTTTTATTTAAATTTATGCGAAAAATGCGAAATAAACCGTTAGCGAGATAACCTTGATCGTTGCTGGACATAATTTCTCATGGCTCAAAATCAGATGGCTTCGATTCGATCGCAATTCACCTTTTTTCAAATTTAAGCAAACACTCAATAAAGAAGTTGAGTTTTATGAAGTTTATTTAGGAAAAGTAAAGAAAGGGAGGAACCCTCAATCCCAATTTTGAACAAAATAGCCTCTATCCAACTCGTCATAAAATTACGTCAGATAAAAGAAGGGATATAATGGATTTACTTAAATTTATTCCATCCATGTACCATAGTTCTTATAAGAACCTACCCAGGACCAGCCCCAAAGTCATGAAGACGATGAAATTTTTTATCACTAATAACTGTTGTTTTTTTTAAATAACCTTTACTTTGTAATACATTTCTGTTAAGTTTTTGAAATAAATTCATTATTTGTTTTTCCTCCTTTTTTAAATTATACCAATTTTTATTTTCCTTACTGACAATTTTTCATAATTTCCGGTCAGCAAAAGAGCCGACACACATAGATCATTGACGGTCCATTGTGATACCATATTGAATCTTGGACACTTCCTCCCTAATCGTAAAATGTATTGAAGCTTTTTATGAAGCAAGCGAAATTGCCTATATCTATGTTTACTAGATCACTGAAATCATGGTCGTAGAAATCTCTCTACGTCTTTGGGATAAGGCAGGACATGTACAGAGAATGTGAGGGATCGTTTCTCCTCTTCTATGTCCATGCAGCTTCTTCAGAAATCGTAAGAATAAATACCAAGACCCGTTGCGTGCTTGGCTTTCAAACAGTATCCTATTATAACACCTTTTACGATGCCTATATGTGTGATCTGCTCAAAAATATCAAACCTTTGGTGCTTCAGAGTTCAGATGCAGCATTGGCCAAATCTATTTTGTCGCCGAACTGGTGGTGATATTGTTCCAACTAAGGTTTGTTCTCGAAATAGAATCTTACTTTAAGTTTATACAGACCAGTAATTTTGTCACTGATTGACCGATTGACTATAGACCGATTTCCCTCTTGCCACTGATCTCGAAGGTATTTGAGAAAATCTTATTAAACCGACTGCTTCCTATTATCGAAGAAAATCGGCTTATTCCTGACCATCAATTTGGTTTCCGAAAAAGCCACTCAACAATTGATCAGGTGTACAGGATAACCAATGAAATTGAGAAATCACTAGAGAGAAAAAATGTATGTTCAAGCGCATTTCTAGACGTCTCTCAAGCCTTCGACAAGGTCTGGCACGATGGCCTTAAGTTCAAACTAAGACAGGTCTTTCCGGATCAAATATATTACATTCTTGAGTCGTACCTCGAAGATAGGCTGTTTCGAGTTAAGCAAGGGAGGGAATATTCGGATTTTAAGGAAATCAATGCTTGTGTTCCCCAGGGAAGTGTTCTGGGTCCGATTCTATTCGTACTATAGACTAGCGATATTCCTCAAGAATAACATACCATAATAGGTACGTTTGCAGACGATACGGCTATACTTGCAACATCCGATTCAGTTGAATCTGCAACCGAGAAGCTCCAACGAGCTCTAGATAAAATTTCGGTATGGACTAAGAAATGGCGAATTGTTCTTAATGAGTCCAAATCAACACATGTTAATTTTACTTACAAACAAATTACCAATCTGCCCACCTACATTAATTCGGTGCAAATACCATATGCTAATGAAGCAAAGTACCTAGGAATGACACTAGACGCTAAGCTTAAATGGAAAACTCACGTTAAAAAGAAACGAGATCAACTTGAAAATAAATTACGTGAAATGAATTGGCTTATTGGAAGATATTCCAAACTCAGCATCTACAATAAATTGCTTATCTATAAGCAAGTGATAAAACCAGTATGGACGTACGGTATACAACTTTGGGGTTGTACTAAACCAAGCAATAGACAAATACTACAATCTTTTCAGAGCAAAGTTCTCAGAGAAATCGTTAATGCTCCGTGGTACATTAGAAACAGTGATTTACACAGAGACTTCGCTGGAAAGCTACGAACTCACTTAAATAACCATAGCAATAGAATTATTCGACAAACAATTGATGAGACAAACCTTGTGCGCCGACTTCAAAGAACGAGACCGTTCGACCTAGCGCCATAAGGATTATCCGCTTTCAAATGTGGTATCCGCAGGTCCTCTCAGTGGGGAGCTTCCTGCCAAACGTGATTATAATATAATGAAATTAAAACTACTTGATAAGGTAACTTAGTTGTAGTCGCAAGAACAAAAGGGAGGTGTTTTTTAGTGAGTAAAAATCTCACACTACTATGAGTACCGGGCTCATAGTGTCTATGAAGATTCTTCACCTACCCACGAAAAAAAAAAACTGATTGAGAAAAAAAAAGTACTCCAACTATTTCAATACGCAGATAAATAAAAATAAAATATCCTTTATAGATTCCTGAAAAGCTTGATGACGCATGCTTCTAACGAATACTCCTTATGAAAAGCAGCCATGCGAATAAACACAAAAACCCCAGTAAAATTTCAAGATGAAAAATATTTCGGAAACTGGAAACAAAAGCCTGACATCTTCGCTGAACATCTTGCGGATGTTCTCAATCTATTCTCACCAAATGCAGCTACAGGTGTCTTACAATTTACTGATAAAGGGGTTTTCAACCGGCGCGGGAAGATTTTGGCTGTCTGTGGTGGCCATGTTCTTTTGGTGACATCTATCAAATTGGTTGTTTATTATTCAGTTACTGATTCCAAATAATGATCGCAAGTTACACGATTGACCAACGCCAACGCGTCTAAATGATAAAACTTTATTATCAAAATGAGTGTTCGTTAGTGCAAATGTTGCACGCGTTGCACCCATTTTACGGTAGACGTGGTGGCCCTTCGCAATCGACTCTTCAACGTTTCGTGGCAAAAATTTGAGACGAATGGCTTGGTAATCAATCAACCAACCTACATTCGTACGTGAAAGGAACGCTGATCTGCAGAAAATATCTCCGATGTCCGTGAAAGTGTGCAGGAGAGCAGGAGAAGAAAAGAAAAAAAAAAACAAGCAAAATTGCCATATATTAGACAATACCAACCCTCAAAAAATGCTACAGGTGACAATGCATTCTCAAAAAGGTACCACTTGGTAACCGTTTGTTGGTCAAGCGGCCACCGTCAATGGCGAGCGCTACACCGCGATGATAACCAATTTCTTACGACTCTATTTTAGTGGGGCTTAACCCCTATTTAATGAGTCTAATACAAGCTATAAGTATAACTTAAAAACTAACTTAAATCAAAACTTATATCTAAGAATGGGGGTGGGACAATGAAACCATATGGACCAAGACGACATGTAGTTCTAACAGGACGGCGCGCGCACAGTGGCCCGAATTGACTTTTTTGGTTGCAAAAATCATATCTCTTAAAAGAATAAAGATATCACCACAATTTTTTTTTATCTTAAAGGAAATTTCCAAGGCTATACAGTTTGAGAATTTAAAGAAAAAATATTTACAGGGTGTTTCAGAATCTGCTGCTGAAATAAAAAGTTTTAGCTAAGGTGGTTAACATATTTGGCATTTAATTTTAAAAAGGTTGAAAGTCAATTTATGAAGTAATTTGAGTGTAATTTAAGTAAAACAGTGGGGAAAAAAAACAACCCAAATTGAGTGAAAATGTGGCGAAACAAATTTTTTTTTTTATTAATGGATTTTTTTATTTTATTTTTTATTTTTTTTATAAAAGAGTACTTATAAGTATCAATAAAATATTTTATTAATAGATTACAATTCAACAAGTAGAAAAATAAAATTAAAGGAACACAAATTTACATACAAACATTGAATTTCTTGGAAACTATCATCTAAGTCCAGGAAAACGCGTAACAAACTTATCATTTCTGGTGAATATTGAGCTTTCAGATCGTTTTGGGATCTTACATGACTAAAGGAAGAAATAAGTTGATCGGATGAAATTTCTAGCATGTTAAATAAGTCTTCATTCTGCCGAATTCTTGAAACTTTGCACGTATTTTGATATCTGTATATCTTGTAGTTTTTATTTTTGGACTCTTGGGCTTCTTCTGGCAATTCTCCAAGTGGTAGAGATTGGTATTCGATTATATTTTGACTATGAACCAAAATTTTATGAAGAGTAGGTGTTAGTAGTTTTTCAGGGTACTTTTATTTCAATAAATCTGCGGGTTTTTTGGTGTTCTCTCCAAATTTAACTGTATTCACTTCTTTCCTGCAATTCAAAACATTAAGTATTATTTTGATCCTAGTTATAACCTCTTCATTGACCCCAGTTATTCGAGTGGTTGTCGAGTTCAAAAAATCTCCTTGAAGTGTTTCCATCATCGCTATTTCCAAATCCTTGCTTTGGTTTATCCACATCAAGTCCAAGCTCATCGTGAGAACGCCTTTGAATCTCTCGTTTTCTTCTTATTTCTGCCTCCTTGATCCCAATAGATTCATCAAATTCCTTTCCCTCTTGTCGAAGTGTATAAGTAGGTTTCAAAATAAATTGCATGCACCTGATTCTAGCATGCAATGGAGAGATTCCGTAATCATATTCGTCGTTATTTAATTCATTCTGGTTATTCAAGTTTTTGTTTGGGTTCTTTTACATATCGGACATAACCGCGTAGACATTGTTTCTGTTAATTCTCTTAAAACTTTTCCGTCAATCATAGTTAAAAGTGTTTCACCAATATAGTTATATCTTCATTAACTTTATACATGTTGGTTGAATATCTGCTATTTGCCTTTTTATATCGTTGACTGTTGTATTTATGAGGTCACTAGTTTCTTTAGTATATTGGAACATTCTGGGTCGGCAAAAATGAGTTGATGATGGGCGAGGGTTCCTCCAATGTTCGCAATCTGCACTGAGTGGAACATGAACATGTTTGCGTCTGTTTCACCATCTGATGTATTAATTTTTTGCTTGTACGCAACTTGTCCAGATGATCCATCGCAGCCCCATTTACTCTGTAAGGTCAAACTTCTTGGGAGTGCAATTATTTGTACCTCTGTTTTGCTTTTTAAAAGCCGCCTTGCAGTATGATCCATCATGTCTTGAAGTTTCACAACAGCTCATATTTCCGGGACTTCGCTGTTTTCTGGAACTGCTTCTTTTTCCGTAGCTGTAATTATGTTGTAGGATAGCAGAACATCTATATTGTGTTTCCTCAACGAAGTTCTCAGTATTTTATACTTTTATTTTGATAGACTCAAATCCATAAACAAAGCTAATGCATTCTCATTAGTATATTTTATGTGATTCTTTTGTGGGGTAGGAATGGTTTCCTTGGCTCTTTTGCCTCGAAGTGGACTTGCAGTAGAAACTTGCAGTAAAACCGTTTTAAAAAGCTGAGCATGAAATATGTTTTCCTTCTAAATTACAAAACCATTTTATTTAAAACCAAGACTCATACCTGCAAAACAAAGAAATAATATTTTCCATGATTTTTTTCTTGCACTTGAAAAAAAAACTCAGAAAAAATTACTGACTTTTTCAAATCAAATCTCTTCTAACTCAGTGTTATGCCACTTTATGCAGCTGAGTTTTTGGCTGTAGATAAATAGATATATAAGGATTCATTATCCGTCCAGTTTGGCTTGACAACTTTTAAAACCTTTTTTTTACTCAATGTAAAGTTGAAAAAGTGTCTAAGAAGTGGTGTTTCAAAAAACATTAAATTTAGTACTTTAAAAAATTTATAATTTTTTTTTGTTTATTTCTGATCATAGAAATTAACACATATATCAAGTAAAAATAACAAAAAAAGCTTAACTTATACTCTTTTCATAGTTTTTACACTCAAAGTTAAGAAAAAATGAAAAAAAAATGTTTTTTTCTCACCTTAAATATTTGTCAACTTTGACTGGCTCTACAAGCCGAACCGTTGATACAAATGAAATACTTTTTTCGATTACTAGAGCTCCAAATATTTGTTAATTCAGAAAATGTAAAAGTTTTGCATTACAAACCCACCCGAAAAATGAATTTCGCAAGCACTTTCGCCTAAAAGGGCCACTGTGCGGCGCTACGTGCCACACAGAATGCAAATTGACATTCTGGTTCATTCATGTGAACCGTCTCAAATGTACACTGAAAAAATTTTTGTACATTCTTTTTATGAATGGCGATCATTCAGCCAAAATCATTAATTTTTAAAGAATATTCATACGAATAATGCACGAATTCATAAAAATTAATTTTTGTTTTATGACCAAGTCATGATTTTCATGAAAAACCATTCATAAAATCCAAAGCAATAGAATTGTTGTTGGAAAATCAGATTATGATATTTTACATTTAAAATATGAACAGTTGATACAAAGTTTATTGTAAAGTTTTATGAAACATTTCTTAAAATGCTTGAAACTGTTCTTTTATTGTAGGAACAAAGTGACTGATTATATGAAACCACATTCATCAACATAAGCAACTGAAATTTTATGAAAAAATACTTTAAATTCTTGAAACTATACATTTTTTATATGCAAAATATCATTCAATGCATGAAACCACATTCATAAACATTTTTTTTTGTTGCGAATTCTAAGTAGGAAACTTTACATTTAAAATATGAACAATTAATACAAAATTTAGTATGAAGCTGTATGAAAGATTACTTAAATGTATGTAACTTTTCATTTGTTACATGCAACATGCCTGAAACCATATTTATAAGCATGAGTAACAGACATCTTTGATGCATGCAAAAATAGGCGGACTAACATTCTCAAGAAAATGTTTGACAAATATGGCTAGATGAATAATCGACGGATTGTGAATTAGCGTACGCATTCATCAAACATGCTGTTAAACATCACTTCCTGCATTTGTGAATGTAATACTATTAAATGCGTTTTAGAAAATATTAACTTTAATAAAGACATAATATAATTATTTAAAAAGAAAACCAATTTAATGCGGCTATGAAAGTGCCGTTATAGAAATCTGATGATTTAATAACTAATTCATAAAAAATAAGATTACTTTCATATTTTGCATGATTAACACTTAAATTTTAGGAACAGTTTGATTGTTCACTATTGTGAAAGAATTTATTCCTGAATCGTAAAAATTTTGTCATAAACTTCAAACTCATTACTTTCAGTTTATGGATTATTTCTTTAAAGTGCAAAATATTACCGTTATACACCTATGGCTGTAGTCTGGTGTTTTAAGAACTTATTCATAAAAAAAAGGAACATTTTCATGTTTTGTATGACCGACTCTTTAAAAGTAGGAAATATGTATGTCATAAACTTTGCGGTTACTTCATGCAATATACTTGTAATTATCAAGAGTTCATTTCTTGTTTGATATTACCAGTGTTAAAACGTGATTTTACAAAGTTCCCAAAAAGTTTTCTTTTCCAAGTTTATTTTAAAAAATATGTATAAATTGTTCAAAGTGTTGCGCATTGTGGACGACGATAAATTTATTCAACTACTTGATTTATAAAATTTGTAAGTATTTAGTCTGTAGCGTTATATAATATTATTTAATTTTTCTAGATAAAAATGGATTTTGGTATGTTTGGAAATCGCCCAGAGATTGTCAGCAGATGGACAAATCAAGCCATCCGACTCAATCAATTTTTTCTACAAGTAAGACATTTAAGGGACAAGGAGATGAGGGCAATGCTGAAAAAAATAGATGAAGCAGCTGTAATGATAATTTTATTTTTCATAGTTCATATATTTATTTCAAAACACATTAAACGTTAACATTAAACAATCATTTTTGATTGCCAAAATTGCTTTTGTTTTAATGATTACTTTAAGAAAACCACGTTTAATATCCTTGATTAATGACTTTGTATTTTCAATTTTGTTTTAGATAATGCTGCAGTGAAATTAATGTGGTGTCTGTGTCTGGGTAGAATGTTATTCACCAGAAATAATTTTTCACGAAATATTTTTCGACTATCGGACACCCTATATATTTTATTTATATATATATGTTGTACGCAAGAATTTGATATTCAAAAATATATTCAATAAATAATTGTTCTATTTTTTAATATTTTACTTTTCTTTTCTTTTCTTTTCTTTTCTTTTCTTTTCTTTTCTTTTCTTTTCTTTTCTTTTCTTTTCTTTTCTTTTCTTTTCTTTTCTTTTCTTTTCTTTTCTTTTCTTTTCTTTTCTTTTCTTTTCTTTTCTTTTCTTTTCTTTTCTTTTCTTTTCTTTTCTTTTCTTTTCTTTTCTTTTCTTTTCTTTTCTTTTCTTTTCTTTTCTTTAAGTTTTTAGGTATACCATTTTCTTGAAAATAATTTGTCATCGGGGCTTTTGCATTTCAGGTGGAGGTGCACGTATAATTATTTGTTCTTAACACGAATTGGGAAAAAAAAAGAAAAAAAATTCATTAGTTTTATGAAAAAATAGCTTAGGTTCCATAATTTCTTACATAAAAATAATGAAAAGATTCATACGAATATAAGAAAAGTTGCATTAAATTAATGATTGTTTCATTATTAAAAAAGAAACTTTTCTTCCAATTATTGCAAGCAAATGATTAAAATCATTAAAAATAAAACCATCATTCATTTAATCAATGAAAAACGTCATAAATCTTAAGAAACTTTTCCTAGAACATGTGTCAGAGTTTTCAAACTAATGAATAAAATCATTTAAAACACAGACCGATATCATAAAATCAATGAAAAACTTCATGAATTCCATGAATTTTTACATTCACTGTCTGAAATTACTCATACTTTTTAAGAACAATAAACATGATTTTCATGATTTTTTACATCAAAACAGTGGATCAGTTCCTTCAATTTATGTCAGAAGGTCATAAAATAAATAAAAAATATAGTAACATTGAATGACAAAATACATGAAATTAAAGCAAAAAATTATGAATTTCAATGTTTACTTACTTACATCGAATGAAATAGTTCATATTTTTTGTGAATTATCGAAAGACTTCCAATCATTAATTTAATGTAGGAATCAATAATTTTAGGAACCTTTTATAGTCGTAGGAACAAATTCATAAAACGTTATGTTCAGGGTTTCTTTTTTTTAATGAACTCGATTCTTGGCCCGTTTTTAATGAAGTTTTTCTTTAAAAACATGCAGTTTTTCCTTCGAATCATGTACCTTTTTGGTTCAGTGTATGAGACAATGTTTGAAAAAAAGTAGAACCAAGCTTCAACAGCTGATAGTCTTAACGCTATGGGAAAGTATTAAAAGTGTTAATTTTCCCCAATGCGATTTTAAATTAATAAACCAAAATTATTTCTTCCCCTTTTATAGATTGATATAACTTAGTACCGAAAATTATCAAGTCTCATTTAAAGATTTCCATCAACAAGAAGAAAATGCCATCTCTTGGAATGTCGAACATGCCTTTTACTCTAGAGCTTATAGATTTCTGTTCCAAAATGCTATACACACTGAAATAATTAAGACAAAAAGCAACCAACCTCCATTTATTATTTTAGACTAAGTCTCACACACAAATGTGTATATGCTCGTACCTCCCAATCTACAAGTCCATTCCAATTACACACCGCCCACCAACTGAGTATCGAATTGCAAATAAATTGTCTTTGTCGTTTCGTTTCGTCTCTGAACAATAATTTCGGTTTGGGTCACCCACACCCGACACATGTATTATTCCCTAGAAAACAAATATAATAATAATAGGCAAATAGGAAAACATCCCCTAATCCTATTGTAACACTGACTATGAACAAGGAGATATTCCCATATAACCCACTTGTCCTCTCCACTTGTCAGACGAGAAAAAAAGAAGAACGAGAATCTATACAATAAAAAAAGTATCCAACCGAACGAAACTCCGAACCACAACAACCGATACACCATTAGTTTCTGCTAATTAAATTATATTTCCGAACCACGAGAGGGCTTACGTCAGGTATAAAACACAGCGCGACAGCCCTCCAGAGACTGCAAACAGCATACTCGAGCCAAGCGTGAGGCGCAAGTATCAAACGGATACGAAATACTTCCAACTACCCACTGGTGATTAGACACCACCAGTTGACAGCGATTATCCTTACCTTAACGCGAATTTGAGGTGTTGCATATGAACGTGGTCTAGTGTCTTTCTGTCCCGAAAAAAAAGAACATTCTGGCGGTCAGAATAGAAGGAAAATTATACTCGTTACAAGTCTATTGTCGCAGGAACAGGAACCAAGCGGTCCCTCGAAAAAATTAATATATTTTACTGTTTTTGTGCCGTTTTTGGTGGAATCGTTACAAAAAGTGAGTTCAATCATTTTTTCCTGGATGAATAAAAAATGACAAAACCTCGCCATTGTAAACAAAATCCTTTTTTGTGTGTCCTGCGATGAAATATGAATTTTTGTCACAATAGTCCTTGATCCTTGTTGATTTAGTGCAGTGGGATGAAATTACAAAAAAAAAATATTTATATATTTAAAGTGCAACAAATAAAGTTAATAAAAGTCCCATGAAGAGTGTAACAATCCATTGTCCTTCTCCGCGTAAGCGTCATCTACGTCGGTCGGTCGTCGTCGTCCTTGCAAAAAATGAAAAGTAAATAAAACGAAAACGGAAAAAGCGAAATAAAAACTCACATCCTTTCGTTTCGATGCTCCTAGTTTGCTGATGATAGAGAAAAGTTTATGCAAATCCTTACCATACCCCCTCTCCACCATCCTCCTTGGGGGAATATCCTGTTATCCTCGCTGAACTGTGTTTGTGTGTTGTTATAACTTTTTATACCAATAACCTATGTCCTTGTTACATCCTCGTCGTCATCGTAACAGTGAGAGCGGAAGAATTGCAACGAACATACATGTACGAGTATGTTGGCATGTAATATGTAACACATATTCTCGATGGAAATTAAATTGAAGCAAATGGATTAATAAACAGGGGCGCAACAAGGACATTATTAATAATGTTATAACTGTGTAGGAGTCGGGGACTGGCTTTAAAAATTGACACAAATGACATGGTTTTATTTTATTGTTTTTTTTTTCCACATAAACATAATAAATTATACCGTCGACAAACATTTTATTATTATTTGACAAAGTGGAGATTAATTCGTTGAACAAATTTTTATTTATAAACACCCCATGTTTGGATAGAGTGCCATTTAATTTTGATTGAACTGTTAAATGGCACGTAATATAACCGTGGGTGTTTCTGGTTATGTTGGTGGATGGCGGGAATTACGGATGTTTGCCATTTCTATTTGATGTTCTAAGGAGATGCAAAAACCGAAGGGTTAACAGTGACTTTTATGTATTGCGAAAATTACAGGATGGATCTATGATACATGATCCTATTTATCACATTTTACAATAAACTCTGAGAGATGCAAGGCATTTGGACGACTTTCCATCACCATAAAAATAAGGTCCTGATATTCTAAGATACGAGTCTTTAATATTTCTGAGTTTCACAGAGCCAGAATCAGAAGTTCGAAACAAACAAAAACTACTCCGCAAAATCTAAGATAGTCTTCGAAACACACAGATAGGTTAATTTACTGTAAAGAAGAATTGCTTTTAAGGGTTTCTTTTTTTTTGGAATCCAAGCACACTTAAACTTCAAAATGCTTCTAAGTTTAACTGCCTGTTAATGAGGTAATACTCGTAGTGGCATTGGTAACTTTTCCATATTGTTGTCTTAGAAACGGAGCCGAATTTTAAAGTTTAACTTTAAAAACTTTTTGTGAAAATTTAAAATTAAAAGAAATGTCATAAACAAATGTAATCGAAAATGCTAAAAATTTTTTTTACTAAATTGTGAAACCATATTTTGGTGAAACAAAAAAAGGATAATTTTTTTGGGAAAAGAGATGAACGAAAGTAAGATAAGAAGTAGGTAGAGGCCTTTAGTATGAAATGTAAAATTTTTTTTTTTTTTTAAATAAGAGAAATGCTTATTGAAGGATATCAATATTTATTAATTTTTTGCAAGTTCTTCCCTAAAACCTGTTTTTTCTCTTGTGATTTGTTTTATTTTTTATAATTTGCACACACTCAAAGGGTTATAACTACCCTTATAATGTTATGATGTAATACAGTGCGAACGTTTAGGAAAAGTGGAGTGGATATTTAATAGGAGATGTCGATGCATATTGGTTTTTAAAGCTTGTACATCACACTGAGGGGGATAATCGAAAAGATTCAAAGTATTCCACATTATAGCAGTGCGGCTACAGAAAGAACCTCTATATTTGACGAGTAATAAGGTGGAATCGTTTGAGAGGGGGAATACAACTGGCTATTTCATTTGAGAACTGTTGAAAGAAAAAATGATAGCATAATGAAAGACAGGAAACATTTCCGCGGTGTTCAAGGGAAACAAAAGTTTTTCTAATTGATCTGTCAAGATCAGAACCCAATGAGCTTTGCATACCCTGCCATTCCAGTCCCACAGCCGAAAAGCAGGGCTGTGAGTCTGGAGACGAATACGAAAAGCTGGGGGTGCTGTTGTCAGCGAAACAATGAAGTGCATTAGAAGTTTCAGACAAAAGATCATTTATAAGATAAGGAAGAGTGTCGGAGACGAAACGGAGCCTTGGGGCACTCCAGCGCAAGCGTTTATTTTACAATTATCATACTTGAAACGGTCTAATACAACTTGTATTGAGCGGTCCGAAAGTAATTTCTAATCCAACGAAGAAGAGACTGTTCGATACCAATGTGATGTATTATCGTTCTGAATTTTCCGATTCATAAGAATATTAAAACTTATAACTTTCATAAAATATGACTGCATTTTCGCTTTGTTGCCCCTCTGTATTTTTTATGCATCCAGACCTGGAAAGAGAATATCATGCTTGATTTACACACAATTGGATAAGTCACCTTCGAAGGGGTTTCTTAAAAGTTTTCCTCACGACCAAAATATCACTCCCTGCCATAGAATAATTGGCTCCTTCTTAATTTTAAACATTTTGTACTTATTTTTTAAATAATTTGCATTTAAACACACCTAAAACAATGACAGTTCGTGCAAACAAATAAGAAAGCTGAGACCTTTTGCGACGTTTGTAAATGCCAGAGTCATGTGAAGTTACCACGATACTAAAAAAATAAAATAGCTATTTAATGATTTTAAATTTAATAAAATGCTATAGAAAGTATCAATTAAAATTTGCAAAGCTATCATTTTAGCTAAGTATCATACTAAAACAGTTTTGACATAGTACTAATTCGACTAAAATTTTGCGCCATTGTTTTAAATTTACGACTTTTCTAGGAAGCTTTATTGATTCAAATGGCATTTGCTTACGTTAAACTCCTAAGCGACTTTAGAAATATTGAATAGACAAATTTCTGATAGTTTCTTTTTGATTTAAAAAAAATAATTTTTCTATTTAATACCTTAAGGAGGGGTTGGTAATTTTTTTGAAGAAAAAATGGCAACGTTTGAAAGGGTTTATAATCGTATACATAATATGTCAATTGTGAACTAGTACAAAAAGAAAGAAATTTTGTATCATCGACAGATAGCGCTCGGTGTTGACGGCCTGGCCAACGTCGCACAGTGGGGCACAATGGCGAAAAGTTGGCATTAAATCAACCAACAGGGCTAGGAACTTGAAGTTTGGCACAAATCCTACTGATACCAATGTTAACACAAAAATGTTTCTAATGGCCACGTCCATTTCTAGGGTTACCACCCATACAAATTTTATTAGTTTCCGAAATTTTTCGGAAACGGCTGAATCGTTTTAAATAAGACTTTGCGTGTGTTATATCCTAAGTGATTGTAATACAACTGCATTTAGAAAACAAATTAAAAAAAAAAAACAGAATTTTAGGGTTACCTACCATTTTTGAAATTTTTTTATTAGGCTTAGTATCATTTCTTCAATAGAATTAAATTATTTTCGCTTAGCATTACAATTTTTTGTTTTCTAAAATGGCATAATACACACATTTCAATCAACCATGACGAAGATCAAGTTGTTGAATGGAAATTGTTTTTGTACTTTCTCTAACAATACTAGGCTAAAGGTCGGTAGTTTGCTTTTCAGCTACGGATACTATTAAAGATTCTTTTAAAAATTAAATTTTTAGAAGTCTAGAATATGTGGTTGGGCTTGGACGTGGATTTTGCCATATTATTTTTGCGCCAGAAACTAAGCAAAGTGGAACAAGGAAAGTAGAATTAACAGCCGAATCTTCCTGGTTCAATCCATGAAAGGCTTTCTTATATGAAATATGACCAGAACTTTCATCAGAACTTTCATCAAAGCCCATTTAGATCACAAGCATACATCTGTCAATTCTTAGTTTTAGAGAGTAATAAAACGTTCAACTGTTAAGTTTAGCAAACTTTGTAAATCTGGACTCACAGAAGTCTCCAAAACACTGATATGTTCAGGATCGGGATAGAAATTTTTTAACACTACTGAACTATTGTATACGAGGGAAATACCTTAGGAGCTTTTGATCTGATAAAATTTCATATTGACATCGAGAATCTATAGAACTGTTATTTAAGATAAAGCGCAGCTTCATAATTTGCTTATATGCCAGCTTTTTTAATGTTCTGCCCCATTGTGCGTCGATTTCAAAGCCAGCCCAACATTGATTTCCTATTGATGCATTGCATTTGGGTGGATTTTGATAACCCAAATTAGACAATTTTGTGACTGAATATATGATTTTTCGACCAAAATTGGGTCAACTTAGCGCACACACCGCGTTGTCTATGGTCGTCAACTCTGAGCTCCTGGGTCAGCTGAATTTTGTACGGGTGTAGGCCTAAGTCAGGATGAAAAACTTTTCAAGCCTTGGAATGAGAAAGGCGAGTTTCTTGTTCGCGGTCCGGAATTGACTGCATAGGATTCTCCTTTACCCTTTTACAGATAGAGGTGATATTTTATGTGGCAAATCTGGCGTTTCGCTTATGTACGAGTATATTGTGCGGGTGTTGGTGGATTGTTCGATTAAGGGAACAATCCGTCAACATCGAATTGAAAATATCCATCAGGTTGTGAATAGTCTGGCATATCTGGCATGATGCCGTAGTCCGGAGGTCCAATTTTCACAGGAAGATCTTAAGCTAAAATTTTCCATAAAGTGAATGGGTTTAATTGCTGAGCACGATAACGAATTGACACATTTCGATCATCATCAACATTTTGCTCCACATTAGCAATAATGCTAGCTCTGTGCGCGCTGTAAAACCTCATACGGGATGAGTATTATCGTTCAGAGTAAACGTATTGCGAAAAAGATCACTAGTTTCTCGAATTAATCGCTCTGATTAAAGAAAATATTTGTTTTTCTCAAGAGCTTTTTTAAAGAATTTTATAAAAAAATCAATAAATTCCCTACAAATATGTCACTCAATTATTTTGAAACTTGATAATTAACAGTTTTATTGTACCATCTAAAAGATTTGGGAAAAAATACTAAGAAATTACATTGTAAAAAGTGAGAACCGTAGGTACTCCAATATTCAAAAAACTTTTAGACGCCTTTGTGGTATTGTATACAGTTGGAATGTCGCTGAGAGGCTTAAATATCAAAAATTAAAGAGTGGATTTTGTCGATTAATCGGTAGTGCGGGGCATGTAAATAAATTATAGTTTTAGGGATTCTAGCTCATTTACGTTGGGCACCATTTGAAATTTTAAGTAAATTGGTTTTACTGAATAAGTCACACATTTTGAACCAAAGACTTATAAAGCAAGAGGAATTAAATATTAGAAGTTTTGCATATTTCCAACAATTTTAATGATGAAAGATTTGGCGTGAAACCCGGCACTCCACAAAAATATGCCAAATTGGTAGAGTTATGCCACAATTAGAGCATTCCCCTGGACTTCGCGAGTGTAGTAGTGTTTGCTTGTAAACAAAGTTTTTCCTATTCTGACTCGTAATATACATATGTATGCACTCTTCTCTACGTAAGGATTGATTGTACCGGATACGGGTGGTTCTTTCGAAGAAAAGTTTCTGAATTTAGTCAATTTTTCATGCTTTCTTTATTTTGAAGGTGAGTTAAAGATTTTTACAAAAGTTGGTTATGATACTGAACGATATCAAGAGATGGACATTTATTTGTGACATTGCTTAATCCCTTGAGTATACCGAGGTTGTCCGTAAAAATTAGGGAACGTTCAGAAATTTAATGGGCGACAGAAATGGCTTATATAAATTGCAGCTAGCTCGGCAATGTAACTATCCGCATATTCTGAAAGTTGAGTTTGGTGAACAGTAGAAAATTGTGCATTTAGTTGAAATTTTATTATGGCATAGGAGCACCATGGATTTTCTTTTTGTGAACCGTCGCACAGTGGGCAGAAATCGTGGTTTAAGTGGTCAAAAATCCATAACTTTTGAACCAGTTGAGTTTTTTCAATAATTTTTTTCTTATTTGTAACTTTATTTAAGTACCTTTCAATATATAGCATTTAATCTATCAAATATGTGTTATCTTGATTTTAAAATAAATAATAAAAAAAGTTGTTTTTCTCCCTGTTAATGTGGGGAGACAAAATTTTCAAAATATTGACTTAAATAAATAAATGGATACAAAACTTATTTTAAAAGAACTTCCTTGAAGATCCAACAAAGTGACTAGTAAACTATTTGTTTGAAATTCTTGGGCTTGCCATTTGAGTCTTCACAAAAACACTCAAAAAGAAATTTGTAGTTCCCATTTTGTCCTTTTCAAGCCAACACTTTGTTTAAGAATAGTTATCAAAACCTTGAATAATTTTGTCATTTCCATCATCCAATTATTAAATGTAACGGAACAATTAATGAGAACACCATAAATAGACCATACCATTTTTTTGGGCACAGAAAATAAGTGCAAGCAAATTTAATAACCGCACTAAATAAAAACAACATGGTAATGTTAGGTTAGGCTAGGTTAAAGTGGCTGTCATTAAACATCTGACCCGAGTAGAC
Source organism: Philhelius festivus (assembly GCA_963931855.1). Lineage (NCBI taxonomy): Eukaryota > Metazoa > Arthropoda > Insecta > Diptera > Syrphidae > Philhelius > Philhelius festivus. The sequence continues at coordinate 29,556,180 of OZ007557.1, read as the reverse complement.
CAGTAGAGGTTCATTGTGATACCACGATCTAATAGGGAACAAAAAGGTTCCCTACTACGAGTAGTTAAAACCATTTGGAGCTTCTGATGAAGCGAAGGAGACTTTTGTTAATGTCTGTATTTATGAGATCGCTTGGTTCGTTATAGAAATATTCTCCTAGATGAACTTTGCGTTTGGGCATGTACAAAGAAGGTGTGGGATTGTTTCCTCTTCCTCCTCGTCCAAGCAACTCCTGCAAAAATCGTTTGATAGTACACCGAGTCGTGTCAACCTATAAGACAGTGTAAAGTTATGACACCTATTACGGAGCTGATCTGAGATCTGCTGAGGGACAATAAATACATTGACCGCTTCAAATCCAGTTTGGGCCAGATTTGTTTGGTCGCTAAACATGTGGTAGTGTTAAGCCATCTTGTGTTTGATTGTTCCAGAGCAATTCGCTTCAGCACAAGTTTACTTGTAGCTACAGGCATACCTATGTTTACCCTATCGGGCAAGGTCGGCATTTCCGTTCCAATTCTGGCGAGTTCGTCGGCTTTACAATTCCCCGGAATGTCCCTGTGTCCCGGCACCCAGAATAGGTGAATATTAAACTGTTTGGCCACCTCCATTGGAGACGAACGACAGTCTTGGGCTGTAACCATGTACAACATGCTATACTCAATGTAAAATTTTGCATACAGAAGAGTCGCTATGTAAAATGTTTTTTCGCTCTAACTCGTAAATGCGGATACATGCGGATATGAATCTTTCGAGTTTCGATAGAGCGCATACTCAATTTTCAATTCGTAAGTAAATAAAAGTTGTGAATTTTTGTATCGCCTTTATAAACTGGAAAATTATGTAAAATTATGATGGGTGTTTCAAAATCAAACGGTACTAACTACTTAACGTTTCTTTATATTTTTTTGCGTATTATAACATACTAGCCGACCCGTACTCGCGTTGCTTCGCAAATTGTAACTACGAATATTTTCTTAGAATTAATATTAGCATATGAAAACATTTCTCAATGAGACTGAGCATATTTGCTAAAATAATATTAATTTTAGTTTATATGTATAACATACCGTATCGAATTAGATTCTCTTTCACACTTGAAAAAAAGAGCATATTATAAATATAACAATATAGAAAATAATAAAATTTATTTCAAATAAACGGGTTGACTACTTTCTGAGATCATTCAACCCAAACTTTAAAATCTTTCGCTTTTATAGAATAGTTCATGTGCACGGCACTGTAGTCAATTGGATGTCCTTTTTCGTCACCCAAAATGCTATTGAGTGTATTCAAGTAACTTAAAAAATAAAATGCACGACTGACTCTTATGTAAAAGTACTTTGGAATTTAAAATACCCCCATTTTATAAATATAAAACATGGATTTAATGAGATAAAAATATCCAAATGTATGGAATTGCCGTCTGATTAATCTTTTTAATATTTAAGTAATTTTTTATATGACAAATTCCCTTAAAATTTTTCGAGAACAAAATTTGGAATGCCAAATTTTAAGTATTAGGTAGTATAGATTTTAGAAATAGTTTTTTTTTTCCAATATCTTTATATACAATATTATTTTAAACTTAAGGGGGCTCCTGTTGAAAATTTTTGGTTAAAATCGTTAGAGCTGTTGATGAGAAAGTCAAAAAATCAAAAAACGGTTCTATGACAGGTACCGTTAATAACATTTTGCCAGAAAATTTTTTTTGACCAAAATGTAGTCTATGTCCATGTCCATAATATCACACCTAATTTTTTTTATCAAAATCGTTAGAACCGTTTCGAGATAAATAAGATTATGCATTACGGGTGTATGGGGGGAACCGTTAGTTTTGGAGCTAAAAAAAATTTCAAGTTCTCCTCTAGGTATTCACCGAAGACCCTTAACTACCGAGATTGAAGAACATACAACACTAAATCGTCCTTAAAATTTTTATAAACAAAAATGATATGCAAGTTATTAGTATTCAATTAAATACATTTTATAACGTAATTTAAAAATTTATTTGTGTATCCGTTTTCTAGATATTGAATTTTCAAAAAAATATATATTATTTTTTTTTAAAATCAAAAAACTATTTTTTCGAAAAAAATTTTAGATTATATTTTTTCGAGTGTATAGAAGCTCACGCATAAAAATTTTGGTTAAAATCGTTAGAGCTGTTGATGAGAAATTCGTAAATCAAAAAAAACCGTTCTATGACAGGTACCGTTAATAACATTTCCCCCCAAACATTTTTTTTACCAAAATGTAGTCTGTGTCCATAATACTCGTATCATAATAAGTGAGATTATGCATTACTGGTGTATGGGGGGTACTGTTAGTTTTAGAGCTAAAAAAAAATTTCAATTTCTCCTCTAGGGAATCACCGAAGACCCTTAAGTACCGAGTTTGAAGAAAATAGCTCCAGTGGGTTAAGCTCTAGATCGAGGTACAGACATACGGACATACAGACAAACAGACGGAATCGTCGGACCCACTTTATTCGTCTTCGCTATCATCTTTGATCAAAATCTCGAGTTCCAGATGCAGAACTTGCCCTATAGTTAGTCTTAGTACCTATTACTAATAGCTAATAGGTACTCTATGACCTATATCGCAAGTAAAAAGAGCCGACCCCATTGCTCAGCGATGTGACGATAGAATTAGAGAAACAAAAAAAATCTGTGTGTGTCGGTTAGTTAGATAAACTATACAAATACAATACAGAAAAATTGAATATGTAGGTAGGTAGCAGCGTTGTGCTAAAGTGCCCAATTGGGCCATTTGACCCCAAGATTCTTATTTTGGCCCGGTGCCCCGGGCCATCACGAAATGGCCCCAAAATGGTAAAATTTGCAAAATAAAGCAACCCAATTTGCACAGCATTAAAAAACAAAATTTTATTTTAGAAATCGATAATATCCAAGTAGTTGATATTTACTCTCATCTATATGCTAATTTGGCTGAACGCATTTATTGAAAAATTTAACACATCACATCGACTGATAGTAGCAGATACCGGTTGTCTTTCTCTTTTTCTCTGTCTCATATTTAAGTTCTTCACTTTTTCAGAATTAAATTCGTTACAGTGCCTGTGCAGAACGTGTTTTTTCAGCTCTTAATAATAGGTGTGTTTTATTCATTGCTGCATAGCCAGCGCAGCATTCAAGTGCGAATAAAACGATCAAACTCACCCCATATGTCAATTTCAATTTATATTTCAATGTTGTCCATTATTATAGAAAATATCAAAATCTGATGTCAAAACATGTATGTACATATGTTTAATTCTAAAATGTAATGCATAGCGCCATTTTCATTTCAATAATTTAAAGTTCTATCGCCAGCACAACTGTCACTTTTTTTACTGGCTTCTTTTTCTCCATCAATCAAATTGTTGTTGTTTGTCGAGGGAAATTTTGATGCGCTAGCTATGCAGCAGTGAATAAAACACACCTAATATTAAAACCGAAAATCGCAATAGACTTAGCTATGAAGTTATAAATTCGCTTATGAGCTTTAAGGGGTTTCTGAAAAATAATACTTGTGGGAATTTTATTCCGCCTCCAGAATTGATAAAAAAATGTCTAACATAGATTTTAAGTTAAAAAAATGGAATAAAATGCAAAAATACAAATAAAATAATATCTTCTGTTCTATTATTTAATTATTTTATCGAATATGGAAAAACGAAGTGGCCCCAAAAATGTTGAAATGGTCCCAAAAATGGCCCCAACATTTTGCTTCCCAGGAACAACGCTGGTAGGTAGGTAGGTAAGAGAAAAAACGTAACTATTGAATGGAACAGATATTAAGAGAGAAAGAGCATGGGAAGAAAAGAAAATTAAAAATGTTGGAATGATAATGAAATGAAACAAAGCAGCGACCTTTCGATTGTGATGAAATCTAATTCCTGGATAAAATAAATTCAAAAAGTTTATAATTTTATAATTTGTTTTTATTTATTTCTCAGGTTGTATTTGTAACTAAGAAGTGGGCTTAAATTTTGCGCAACAATATTGACTTAATGAAGCAATGCTAATCTTTGTCGATTATTATATAGGTTTTAAGATATGAGTGGTTGTATAAGTCAACTAATGAAAAAAAAATGGACAAAAAATGTAAAATTAATAATATTTAAGTTTGACAAATTATTAATGAAAAAAAATAATAGCCATAAACACTCTTATAACAATATAAAAAATAATAAAATTTATTTCAAATAAATCGGTTGACTACTTTCTGAGATCGTGCGTAACAAACTTTAAAATGGTTTCGCTTTTATATAATAGTATATATAAAAAATATGTAAAATAATTAGCTGTAATGAATTCGATTACTTTCCAAAAGGATTTTCAAGAAAATCGGCAAGTAAAAACTGTGCCAAAAATGTTTCATATATCGATTTATAAGTTTTTCTCACTTTGAATTTATTTTTCTCTTAACCTCAGCATATTTATTTAAAAAAAAATGTCATATATTTTACGTATAAATATTTCTTTAATTAATTAAAATTAAACTTATGTGATTCGAAAACAAAAAAAAAATATTTTTGACCACTTAAATCACGATTTCTGCCCACTGTGCGTCGTCGGTGTAAAAGATTCTATCTGGTCTTAATAAACTATCGATTAATTCTCCATGTAGCATTTTGTACATATCGTTGTTTGCCTTTTTATATTTAGCGAGATTGGTGTTGATTTGAAGTGAATTTAGTTTCCATGGAGGGGGAATGTCACATACTATGGGTATATCTATCCTGAATTCATTTTAGGGGCTATACCAGGTATAGACACCATGTAAGTCAGCGCTGATACAGAGTTTTCATTTTTTTTTTTTGTTGAAGAAGCATTTTAGACAGCTTCGAACAACGGATGTCTTGGATTTACTTTTGCCTTAATTATGAGAATGCTTGCTTTTCTATTAGCTGTTCAAAAGGTACATATCTTCCTTCGACTCTTAGGGCTTTAGTATTTATTGATATAAGGGCACCTGTTGCAGTTCTAAAGCAATCGTTTATATCTTTTTGTCACTTCTTGATATGTTCTTTTTGTTGGCCACTTAAAGATGGTTAAACTGTGTTGAAGTGTACTTTACAAAAGGGCTTTTGCTATACGAAGAGATGTTTCCGTATGATTTTCTTTGTTCATCTGTTACCATCAGAGTTATAAGATTCTGAATGTAAAAATGTTATAGTAAGATGTTACTTACATTAATTTTTAAATCTTTTTTAAGAACAATCTGTAAACATTTCAGCGAAAAATCTGTTAAAGCCAAATATCCTTTACTTTAGATATTTTTTTGAAAAATTTCAAAAATATCAATCATGTGCGAAAATTAGACACGATCAATGTTTAAGAAAAATAATAATAGACTCCTTATAATTGTTCACCAAAACGTCCCGTCTTTTATTTTTATTAATTTAAATGAATAGTTATTTTTATACAAAAGTTTGGTTGACCAGTTTTTAACGATAGCTGGTTATCAATCCATAGAATTCATCAACTTTTCAATATGTAGTGCTTTTCCAAAGTCAAACTAATTTTTTCATCCCCTTGAACTTATTTAAAGACCCTAGACGTGTTTTCTTCTCCCTAAAAGTTTATTTTATAGATAACATCAAAATTACCCATGTTGTCATTTTTCTTTTCGTGTTAGAGAATGATTTGAAGGCATTAGTAGATTAGAAAGCTATCACTGTCATTGGAAATACTTTCATCATTGCCGAAGTATTGGTATGGGCCACTCCGTAAAATTACTACCGGCAAATTATTGTTTCGTAATTAACTGTATTTTGCGTTCTAGTGTCAACACCATTTCCTTGCCTTAGATGTTATCGCCCAGAAAGAAGAAGATTTCTCCAACAAGTTGAAAGTAATCCTTAACCTTCATAATATGTTGTGGTATTTCTCATTGAATTTAGGCTAAAAATAAAAATCACTTTAACTTGCTGAGCGAAAGTATTAAAATTGAAAATTGAAGTTTTAGGGAAATCTAAAATGACGATAATGGACTGGTTGATTTTGCTAATTTAAATGGATGAATTTCAGAATGTTTTGATATTTGGCTTAAAGGATGAGCAAATTTTATAATGTGAACGCTTTCTTGTCATACCTAAAAGAAATTTCATTTTAAAAAAGTTTTCAAACAGTAACGCATCGTAAAACGTAAAACGAAAATAAAAAATGTCCGTTATCGGAAATAAAGATTTGTGGAGAGAATTTTTCGAAATTTATCGTAGTCTACCTGAGAAACTGATGAAGGAATTTGTTTCATATTTGACACAAAGAAATTTTGTTTCTCGAAATCTGCTTTAAAGATTTTGATTAAACTTCCTTTATGTTATATGCCAAACAAGTGAAATAATATTGCATTTCCGATTTTCAGAAGAAAATTCGTATATTCGAAATAGATTTTAAAACTGCATTCCTAACAATATGGGAATATTATTTACCTGTAACCATTCCACTTGAGTATCTAGCCACACAACAGCTGAAAATCATGTAACGAGTCAGTTGATATATCACGCTATTTATTAAGAAGCCAAATCTGCAATAAAAAGAATTAACTCCTTATGTGATCATTGTGTCGAAAACCTGCTTAACTAACACCAGTGACGTGTGTTTTTTATGTAAGACAATCCTTAACTTTGACCTAAAGCCCACGTTAGGAATATCAACCCTTTAAAAAGTGAAAGGTCAATAGGGAGATAACAATGACAAGTGTTCAAGATTTTATCTTTCCGGCCTTTAGCACAAGAAATATATTTTTAACAACAAAGGTCCACAATCTATTGCATTGCATTTAAGAAGGAATTAAGGTTAGTCTTTAAAATGTATCCATTGACTTTCTCTGAATCGATTAAGGTGTGACCAAATCAGTGACACTTTCTCCAATAATATTAATGAGTTCACACAAGAACCATACGTTGCCAGAAGTTCTTATGAAACCATACAAATTAAGCCGATTTCTTGGAAAAGTAATTTCTTGAACTTTTCGTGTGAACTTGATGTTAACACAAAGAAACAAATTCATAGAAAAAATAGAAGCTTCATATTTCTTATGAGCTAATCAAACTGATATTTATCAAAATCCATAATTCGTTATGAGTCAGGACAAGAGAGCAAAAATCAATATTTTCGCAGTACTTATCACTAATCTGTCCTGAGCTGTGCCCCCAAGGATAATCCAATTATTATTAGTCACAAACACTCACTCACTTACAACTGCGTGGAGTCTCTGTTCCCGAAATAGATTTTCATTGAAGGAAGAGAATATATGGCTTTGAAGTGTGAGGCATCATTCCTCCGTCCTTTCTGACAGACTGGTCGAGGAGAATTTTACTGTACAAACAAATAATCGTTCACTAATCACCACATAGCTAAAGCTACGTACGGTAAGGTATGTAAGTAGGTACTTGGAGGCAAAGTATCTATGTATAGTACATACTTTATGGATTCCCGCTTTTCGCCTAGAATCAATCTTTCAATTTATTTTCACACGTCATCGTCCCATCAATTCAGATCATTAACAAATGTAAAGTGTTTTCTCATTAAATCAACAAAACAGCAGCCTTTGGGGTTTGGTGTACTAGAAGTAAATAAATTGATTAAAATGGCAACCTGAAACGAAGTCTTAAGGAATCACATTATTTTTTTTAATTTTGAACTTTTATTGAAATAGTTTAGAGAACTAGATTAGTTGTGAGTGGAATTTTGTGGAGTGTGTGTTAAAAGTGATTATAACAAAAAACAATAATTCAAATAGCTTAAATTGTTTATCATAAAAAAATGTTGAAAGATTAAGTACACCCCTACTAAGAGTTAAAGAGAAATCATGGAACGAAATTGATTTTGCTGTATTTAATGAAACAATTGAATCCATAATTTGGTTATGATTTCTTTCGGGAAGTGTTTAGATCTAAGAAAATATAACCAAATTTATTTATTGAATTTCCTGTTGCTTGAGGCTACTTTGTTCTTGCTGAAGTTCAACACTTGTAAATAATATCTTCGAACTCACAATACAAAAAATAAAAAAGGTATGTTGACTTCTAAACTTTTACCTGCTTGTTTCGGTGTAATAAAGGGTATTTCAACTGGGTGGTGGAGGTCATTTTGTTATGGTGAGATCCAGGGGCGAACGCAGAAAATAATTTCGGGGGGGGTTTCAAAAAAATATGAGATTTTCATAAATATATTATTTTATTACTATATTGTAGGTACCTACTTGTTAATTACATATTTTTTATTGTAATTAACATAAATATGTTATAACTAAATAATATTTGCTCTTAGGGATAGGACCTATCGGAAAAATTTCGCATACAGCTAATCGCAAAAACAAAACATCATAAGAATGTTACAATGGATACCTATTTGGCAAATTTGAATAATGTTACTAAAAGTTGGAAAATATTCACTACGAGGGCGTTTCTGGTGCTTCCCATTTGGGCATTTTTATTCCGGAATTAATTCTTAGACATAGGATTGTACTACGGGCCCTGGAGGCCATCATTTGGTTCGTAAAATATCATTAATGCAACAACAAGAAAAAGAGTGTAAGTGATTCCATAAGTGTACCTAACAATAGAGTTATAATAAGTTCTAGGTTCGCCTAGTGGTCCAAATCTGCAAAACTAAATCCGGCATATATTAATACGTGAAGTTATAACTTGTTGTACTTTTGCGATCATAGGAAAAAGAGTTATACGAAAACATAAGAACACCAGCAACACTCAATAATTGGTACCTACGTTAACTATACTACATAATTATAACCAAAACGCTCTCAGAGGGTGATAGATATGTGCTACTCATTCGTAACTTGTTTTCAACACACTTCGACCTTGGAGCCATCAATAACTCAAACTTGCTCCGTTAGTCCGTTTTCTGTCCTATACATAATGTAAATTATCAAAAACGCAATTGCTGTTCGCTTCGTGTCTATTTGTTGCGTTAAAATACGACGACACATAAAATAAAATACACGACTGGATCGCACGAACTTGCTCTTATGTAAAAGACTAAGAATTTCAAAAATTAATGTTATTAGAGAAAAAGCATAAAACTCATTTTTTAAATGACTATAACTCCTTAAGTAGTTGGAACTAAACACAGGATGCCATGTGTTTTGAGCAAATATTAGTTTATGCAAGAACAAAATTGTTATTCGTTTTTGTGGTTTCTTAAAAAAATAAGCTTTTGTATACAAAATTTTTAAAACATATTTAAGAAAAAATTTTGGTGCGCATATTTAAACTTTTTATTATTGTTCGAATAAAAATTTAATTTACAAAAAAAAATATTGAGCAGTTTTTGAGGAATCGAATTTTCAAAAAAAAATTAATTTTTTCTTTCAAAAATTCAAAAAATATTTATTTAAGTCTTAAAATGCAATGTTTTTTTAAACTTTTTAGAAGCTTCTCTAAAAGTAAAGATTAATTTAAACAAAAAAAAAACTATCAAAATTCTCGGAGCCATTTTTGAGAAAAATACGATTTTCGAAAAACATTTTTTTAACATTTGTATGGAGGGTACCGTTAATATAATTTTTTTTTCTCAAATCTTGTAGATTATATTAAGAAACTTTTATTTATCAAGTTTAAAAAAAATCGAGCATGAGGTTTTCGATATATTGAGTTTCCAGAACAAAATTTTCAAATTTTATTTTCAAAAAATAAAATTTTTAAAATTTGTATACCTACGCAATAATATTTAAACCTTGGAGGGGATTCATAATGATTAAAATCGTTTGTACTGTTTTCGAGATAATCAAAAACCAAAAAATTGGTTCCAAGGGGGCTTGCAAGAATAACCATTTTTTGGAAAATTTTTTTCAACTATTACCTAAAATGACGAAATGAAATCTTATGATTTTTTTTTTCAAAATTCTGTGGGACAGTTTTTGAGAAAAAAATATTTATAAGATTTCGAAATAAAATCGTATGGCAGGTACCGTTATTTTTTTGTCTTAAAAGAAAAGGAAAAAAAAAACGTGTGGGAGAAAAAAATTCAAAACGATATCTACCAAGTTTAACGAAAATCAGCCGATCATTTTAGGCCGTAGTCGAACAGACAGACAGACAGAATTTTGGGACCCACATTTTTCGTCTTCGCTATCATAATATTAACTTTGATAAAAATCTTGAGTTCGATTTTTTTTACGAATGCATTACTTGCCTTATAGTACCTATAAGTCGTAAGAAAAAACAACACTAGCAGAAGAATTTATGGCACGAAAATAACACTTTTTTTTCTTTAACGAAATGAACCCTTATTTTTTTGGTCGTTTCGGGGGGGGTTTGAACCCCTAAAACCCCTACCTGCGTTCGCCCCTGGTGAGATCTTGTTGTTTAAAATGCGAGTAAGATGATTGAAAAACACGTACAAATGATAAAACTTAATTATCAAAATGAGAGTGAGCCCTTTTTACGGTAGACGTGGTATCCATTCACCACCGATTCTTCAACGTTTGGCTGCCAAATTTGAGACGACTGGCTTAGTAATCAATCAGCCAACGTTTGCCCATCAAAGAAATGCAAGATCGGCCGAAAACATCATCGGGGTTCGTTAAAGTGTGCAGCACAATCCGAGGCAGTCGATTCCTCGCCGTGTACAAGAACTCGTTCTCTTGCAGAATTCAACTAGGCGAATTTTGTATCGAAACCTGGGCCAACACCATATACAAGATCCAACTGACCCAGGAGCTCAAAGTTCATGACCATAGACAACACCGGTTGCTCTCTGACTAGACTTCGGAGCGTTTGGAAGGGGACCCCAATGTCGTCTGAAAAATCATATTAAGCGATGAGGCGCATTTTTGGATGAATGACTGTGTTAACAAGCAAAATTGCTGTATATGGGACGACAAAAACCCACACGAGCACTACTACGTCGTTGGTCCGTACTTTTTGAAAACGACGTTTCCATTTGTGAGGCGTTGACCGGCAATAGCGACCGCTACAGAACGATTATAACCGATTTCTAATAGCCCAAATTGAACCATATGGACTTAGACGACATGTGGTTCCAACATCTACCCGCCATAATTGATAAGCCCTTTAGAACTTGAAATTGTAAAAAAAACGTTGCATGAAAACATTAACATACAAATATTATTTTGTAAAATACGTAAAATCACACGAGGCTTAACCTCTTTTGTCGAAACTTTTATAACTTTTGAAAGATATTGAATCCTGCAGTTTCTGTCATTTATTTGACAAACATTTTTTTTTCAATATTCTTATAGTTGCAGAACGTTCGTTACTCAAAAAATATCGGATACCTAGTAAACATAAAGGATTGCAGAGTGCAGACAACAATTTTGAATTTTTGAAACTTCTATTTGACATGTGGTACGTACTTTTTTCTTTTCTTCAAAATTATTGCACTTATTCCTCTCTGCAAGTCTACGGCCTAAGTTTGATTTTTGTGAGGCATTATCTTGATTTATTAAAGCAGATCGATTGCATTTCAAAAAAATATGAGATTTTCATAAATATATTATTTTATTACTATATTGTAGGTACCTGCTTGTTAATTACATATTCTTTATTGTAGTTAACATAAATATATTATAACTAAATAATATTTGCTCTTAGGGATAGGACCTATCGGAATAACTTCATAAAGCTTATCGCAAAAACAAAACATCATAAAGATGTTGCAACGAATACCTATTTTGCAAATTTGAATAATGTTACCAAAAGTTGGAAAATATTCACTACGAGGGCATTTCTGGTGCTTCCCATTTGGGCATTTTTATTCCGGAATTAATTCTTAGACATAGGATTGTACTACGGGCCCTGTGAGGCCATTATTTGGTTCGTAAAATATCATTAATGCAACAACAAGAAAAAGAGTGTAAGTGATTCCATAAGTGTACCTAACAATAGAGTTATAATAAGTTCTAGGTTCGCCTAGTGGTCCAAATCTGCAAAACTAAATCCGGCATATATTAATACGTGAAGTTATAACTTGTTGTACTTTTGCGATCATAGGAAAAAGAGTTATACGAAAACATAAGGACACCAGCAACACTCAATTGGTACCTACGTTAACTATACTACATAATTATAACCAAAACGCTCTCAGAGGGTGATAGATATGTGCTACTCATTCGTAACTTGTTTTCAACACACTTCGACCTTGGAGCCATCAATAACTCAAACTTGCTCCGTTAGTCCGTTTTCTGCCCTATACATAATGTAAATTATCAAAAACGCAATTGCTGTTCGCTTCGTGTCTATTTGTTGCGTTAAAATACGAAGACACATAAAATAAAATACACGACTGGATCGTACGAACTTGCTCTTATGTAAAATACTAAGAATTTCAAAAATTAATGTTATTAGAGAAAAAGCATAAAATTCATTTTTTAAATGACTAAAACTCCTTTAGTAGTTGGAACTAAACACAGGATGCCATGTGTTTTGAGCAAATATTAGTTTATGCAAGAACAAAATTGTTATTCGTTTTTGTGGTTTCTTAAAAAAATAAGCTTTTGTATACAAAACTTTTAAAACATATTTAAGAAAAAATTTTGGTGCACATATTTAAACTTTTTATTATTGTTCGAATAAAAATTTAATTTACAAAAAAAAAATGTTGAGCAGTTTTTGAGGAATCGAATTTTCAAAAAAAAAATAATTTTTTTTCTTTCAAAAATTCAAAAAAAAATTTTTTAAGTCTTAAAATGCAATGTTTTTTTAAACTTTTTAGAAGCTTCTCTAAAAGTGAAGATTAATTGAAACAAAAAAAAACTATCAAAATTCTCGGAGCCATTCTTGAGAAAAATACGATTTTCGAAAACCATTTTTAACATTTTATTGTTTGTACAGTACAGCCTCGCTAGTCCGGACACATAAGGTTTCTACCGTGTCCGGAATAGCGAAATGTCCGGACTATAGAGAAAAAATTAAATACAATGGACAACCGAAAACTTTTCAGACCTTTTTATTACAAATAGAAGTACATATACACATAATTTAAATATATACATACATATATGTACGTATGTAAGAAATATGAACGCATTTTAATTTTTTTTAAAGAGTAGGAAAGCACGTGTTAATTTTTGGTTGGAACGCTTTATCTAAAACCATCTTTTCAGCTTTTTCGCGTAACCTCTTTAGGAGAAGGATATCCATTTGAGATGCATTATTTTGTTCGGCCCACTGAATGCCCTTGGCAAATATCTTCCTTGCTTCATTGTTTGAAATTTTCGAAACTTCTTTGTTTACATTTTCATCTTCACTGTCTTCTTCTTCATCTTCAGTAACATTTTGTTGGATTTGTAAAGCGGACTGAATAATGTCATTATCAGAAAAGTCGTAGGAGACTTCATTTTGACCAGTTGCCCATTTATTGATTTCATATGTGGATGTGTCACCATTCGGATCAATTATTCTTATCATGGCATGAATTCTATTTAAATCAGCAAGCGAAGAATCCGAGTCAATTTGTTGGCGTAACTGTGAAAGTGGTATAAGGTCTTCATTATCCCATTGGGATGCCAGTTCTGGCCATAATATTGAAAAACTCTTTTTAATATTTTTCTCTCCGATACCTTTCCAAGCTGAATCTAAAAAACAAACAGCATCTCGCAAATTGAATTTTTTTAAGACTGCTGCAATGTTTTTATCATCTTCCAGTAGAATGTGGGTCAATAGCTGCTTTCTATATGCTACCTTTATATTCTGAATTAAATGTTGATCCATCGGCTGCAATATTGCTGTACAATTAGGCGATAAGAATAAGACTCTGAAGTTCGGATCAAAGTTTATTTCGTCTTGAATCAGTTTTAAAAATTTTTCTTGAAAAGGCTTAACAGCAGCAACGTCGCTGGATACTTTTTCGCCACAAATCTTAAGGCATCGAACTCCATGTCGCAATTTAAATTTTTCCAACCAACCAGAACTTGCTGCAAAATCTTCCTTACCTGTCATCTCTTTGTAAAAGAATTTGGCTTTGGTTTGAATCATATCTGTTAAAATTGGCACATGATGATTTCTTTGTTGGATGAACCATGTCATCAATGCTTCTTCTACCGCTGGGTGTTCACCTTGTCTGATAATTTTTCTCTGTCCTTGAAGCAATTGTTAAATGTTCTTAGACCTTAAATTTAAGACCTTTTGTAAGCTTACCTGATCCTTGGAATGTGTTAGATACAAATTTCCGAATTTTCATCTTATTCATTTTTATATCAAAAACAGTTGACTTTGAGACTTTGAAAATTTCTGCTACTTGCCTGACTGATTTGCCAGTTTCAATATCATCCAATATTTTACATTTCTCAGAAAGTGTCAAAGTAACATGCTTCCTTTTCTTTGTAGAAGCCATAATAAGTAATAACTTATGTTTTAAAAAATTTTTAATGAGAAATTCAAATTACACCAAAAAATATGCCTTATCCTTAAAGAAAGCTTACGATGAAATGTTACAGAGCATGAAAAATCAACGACCACAAATATTAACTTTTAATGAGTAAATTTGCAACGATTAAAATGTCTAGATTCCAGAGCCAACTACAAGCGACAAAACTAGTAGGGGATTCCCCGTAATCGTATGAACAAACGGTTTTTCCAAGAAACAGAGTCAAATAATATATGTATGTGTATTGTATTGTACGCTGTCCGGACTGCAGAGGTAAACTTTTGAAAGTGTCCGAAACATAGAGGTGTCCGGACTACTGAAGTGTCCGGGCTAGCGAGTGTCCGGACTAGCGAGGCTGTACTGTACCTTTAATTTTAGGTAAAACAAATTTTTTTCCTCAGATCTTGTAGATTATATTAAGAAACTTTTATTTATCAAGTTTAAAAAAAATCGAGCATGGGGTTTTCGATATATTGAGTTTCCAGAAAAAAATGAGAAAATTAACGCATTCTTGTCAAAACAAGCGGATATTTTATTTTCAGGGAAGATTTGAAAACAGTAACGCATAGAATAAAGCTAGAACTACATGCTCTCGAAAAACACAAAAAGTAAAAGTTGAAATGGTTCTAAATTTCACTTTTTCACTTTTTGAAAACACTAAGGCTAGGCGCGCACATTCAATTTTTAGTTTCGCAACTGCTTGGTTCGAGCAACTAAAAAGTTTGTGTTTTGACACAAACTAAACGATTGCCCAAAAAGAGTTCGCTATTTTGTGTAACATATAATTATATGCACCTGCGCGGACATTCAACCAAATAGTTCATCTGTTTTCTATAAGCAACCAAACAGATGTGCAACTAAAAATTGAATGTGCGCGCCTAGCCTTACACAGAAATTGCGCGATAGATGTAGTTAATACTTAAGACTTAATTACATTTAACTTCAAAGAGTGAAAAGTGAACAAAAAGTGCTGTATTTTCCCAAACATCAACAAAAGCAAAACTTAAAATGGTTCTAACTTTTACTAAACTTAAACTGTATGACAGTATAGTGTAAATGTATGCTCTATTCAGCAACAGATGTCGGTAGTCGATTTGACATTTCTAATTGTTTTTGTTTTCCGGGCATTTTTTTGCAATTTTTAATTATTGTTTTAAACAATTTCTGTGTAGTATATTTAAATAATTTTGGCATTCTGCACATCTATGCAAAAAATGCTTTCGTTTAATATGTAATTTTTGCCCCTTCGGTTTTTGTGGGCCGCGAAAAGTGTACCACAAAAAACATGTTTGCCGTTTTATTATAAATGATAGAATAATATATATAGAAGAATAATATAGAAGAATAATATATATAGAAGAATAGAAATTAATGTAATGAGAATAATAATTCCGAGTATGTCAATGCTGTATGTAAATGCTTTCAACTAAATACAAACTGATATTGTTGTTAAATCAACGCTTCTGTTGGTAAATTTCACTGACCAAGTATGGGGAATAGATGAGTTCGAAGAAGTTGAAAATTTAAATAGAAATTTCCTGGAAAAATCTCTTTTACCTGTCGAGAAATGCTCCGAACTATACCGTATAGTTGGAAACTGGTCTATCCAAGATTAACAACTACACTCTCACACTATAAGCATGTTATGTTTTTAAAATCGCTCCGGACCCAAAAACTCGTCCATGAAAAAAATTGATGAAATTGCCAAATATTGTTTCTGAGAACAATGAAGATTTGCAGCGGAACTTCAATAACTTAGATCTGTTAAAGGAACAACTTTACACCCCTATCCAAATAAACGATGATAGCAATCGAAGCACTGTAACCAAAAACAAAAATTTCGAGGAAAGGACAGATTTTGAATTTTAGAAATTATTGGAATATCAAACGAAACTGGAAAGAGTTTTGTTCGTTTCTAAAACCTATTTACAAAAACAGGAATTTGTTAATTACCGAATACATTATTTTTTTTTCGTTTTTATACGAAATTAAGCAATATAATTATTACCACCTGGTCGCGTATTGCCAAACTGTATATCAGCACAGATCTCCATAGTCTGTGCTCAGCCATTTTCTGCTCACCGAATTTGAAAGTATTGTAGAGCAAACTGTATGCTACCACAGAGCGCTCTGTGGTCACATGCAGTTTGCTTGTAAAATATTAAAAAAGCTGAAGCAAACTATATGCTAGTTCAGATCGAGCAATGTACCTGCGATTACAGAGCCATCGTTCACGTTGGTATAGTTATTGTGTGTGGTGAGTTCTGGGTTGGTATACATTTTGCTCAGGAAACTAAGAGCAAAGTACCTGTGATTACAGAGCCATCGTTCACGTTGGTGTGGTTATTATGTGTGGTGTGTGGTGCCGTGACATAAGGCCAAGTGACAAAAGGCCAAACATAAAATGTTTTGTCTTGAGCAACAGTACCTTGGGTGGCCCGCTTCGCGGGTTTTCAGGATTTTAACTTCCTTTTCGGGGCTCACACCCGCTCACGCAACTCCGTTGCTCCGCTTAGGGTATGTTCAGTCGCCAGGCAGGCGCCTGTAGCAACAGTTTTGTATTTTACATTAATTGGAGTAAACAACTAACAGTTATGTACTGCTGCTCAGGAAAACTGTTGCTACAGGCGCCTGCCTGGCGACTGAACATACCCTAAGCGGAGCAACGGAGTTGCGTGAGCGGGTGTGAGCCCCGAAAAGGGATTTAAAATCCTGAAAACCCGCGAAGCGGGCCACCCAAGGTACTGTTGCTCAAGACAAAACATTTTATGTTTGGCCTTAAGTCACAAACAAATTTGGCCTTTTGTCACTTGGCCTTATGTCACGGCACCACACACCACACACAATAACCACACCAACGTGAACGATGGCTCTGTAATCACAGGTACTTTGCTCTTAGTTTCCTGAGCAAAATATATACCAACCCAGAACTCACCACACACAATAACTATACCAACGTGAACGATGGCTCTGTAATCACAGGTACTTTGCTCTTAGTTTCCTGAGCAAAATGTATACCAACACAGAAAAATCTGCTTTTGATCTGACACAGTATATAGTATGCTCTTAATTTGAATGAGCATTCTGTAGTCTATTATAGAGCGTCGGAGCTCTGTACTGATATACAGTTTGGCAATACGCCACCTGGTCGTACCTCCTAGCCAATTCGTTGAAATTCAAAATTATATTTAAACTTTCCGGGCGGATCGTTTGGGTCTATTGGCTCTGTCGTCCTACAGTCTGTACAGATCGTGTTAATATCTTGTCCTCCATTCTCCATATAGAAGTTATGACAGCAGCAATTCATTGCTTTGGTGAGCGTTTTATTGTCGCCAACAACAACAACAAATTTGAGCATTTTAACAATTTACCACTATTTTGAAAAAGGAGAAGTAGATATTGCTTTTTATTTACTTCCCCAATAGTCCTATTGCCAAAACATCTCCCATTGGTAGTGAGCTATTTTATTGTTTCAAATAATGCCATTCGACTCTCTCTGAGAAATTAACATAACTTGTTTCGAATATGTTGATGTTGATATACAGTATTCCCCGCTTAATTGCACTGACCATTTTGTCAGATTTTTCGGTCAATTATCCGGGTGGTTCAATTAACGAAACCCCGCTTAATTGACCGACCTGTTCAATTAAAAGAAACCCGTATAATTGCACGAGTCGGTCAACTAAAAATTAAAATATTCATCCCAGAAATTTACTATGAACATTTCATAGTCAACTTACGAAAACCTTGAAAAAACTGAAAAAGAATACACACACAAAAATATTTGAACACGTTTTATTTAAAAAATAAACATACATACATAATTAAAACTATGAAACAGAAATAAATTATTCTTAAAAAAAGTCACTTTTAGCTTCGAAAAAGATAAAAGAATAATAAATACGATAGTAGCTATGTACCTCGAAAGGCTCATAATGGTTATTTGCATACATTGGTTTGGAAAAATTTGTGATTTGATTTTGATTGATTGTTTTGAACAATGTTTTATTGTTTTTCAGCTCAACTGTAAATTTATTTAGTGGTAAGAAGTATAAACGTAGAATTGCAATGTCGTGAAGAATTTCGAAAGTTGATGGTAATATGGCTTCAACTTCTTCTTTTTCTTAAACCGTTTTTAAAATTTCGGTGTCTGTTAAGCATTGTATTTAAGTATGTTGTCTATGGCCACGATATCATTTTCCAGCTGCTCTTCATCTTGAATGATACCTGTCTTTTAAAAAACCACTTCAGACGTAGGTTAAGTAATAAAATATTTCTAATATTTGTGTCATTATAATTTTTTTGTACGTTCAATTATCCGAAAAATGTCCATATATTTTTTTTTTCGTTTGCATATTTTAAAGTTCAATTAACCGAGTAATTCAATTAAGCGGGGTTCAATTAACCATCTGAAAAGCTATGCTACTAATACGGGAAATTTTGCAATGCAACTTTTTCGGTCAATTAAGCGGGATGTTCAATTAAGCGAGGTGCAACTAAGCGGGGATTACTGTACTCGTACATAGCCCTCTGGAGTTATGGAATTGACAACTTATTTTCGAAGTAATACATGATAACTTCCAGAGTCCAGACAAAATCGATAATATCAAACAGCAGGGTCGGTTTTCAGTTTAACTATAGAGGATTACTTATAGCTTTGTATAATTGAAATGTATCGGTGCCAGAGGGATGAAAATGGTCACTGCAATTTTCTTTGTCAATGCGGTTACTTCAATCAATGAAAATTGATTTAGCAGATTATCTTGTTGTTCATTCAAACATCAATTTTGAGATTAAAGTTGATGATTTTCCACATATGTATGAATTTAGATGATAAAAGAAAACCCTGGAACGGTTTATCTTAATGGAGATTACTGCTCATTTCGATCGATTTTGAAGATAACAGAACTTAAAAAAAAGTTTAAATACAACAAAAGTAACCCTTTTTCCTTGCAAAAAGTCTTGTGCGACTGATGGTGAATAATCATGAGTATTATTTGAATTTTTTGTGTGGTGGAAAATTGCAATTTCATTCTAACGGTTAAGCTGAGAAAATAACATTTTTATAGTGCTCTAAGTTATCAACTGATAAATATGGAGTGCATGTATTGATTTTGTATGAAGTTCTACATGCAAACGATTGTTGTAATACTTTTTGCCACAGTCAATAGATTTTAAGAAAAAACACGCGAAACATTTTGAATTAAAGTAAAGGGTGGGCCAAATACAAGTTTCTTTTTAAAAAAATTTGGACGATTTAAGTCTTATAGTAAAAAATAAATGGTGTAGTGGCCCAAGGCTCCGTTTTGTCACCTATACTCTTCTTTATTTTCACTAATGACCTTTTTTCTGAGAATTCTAATCCACTTCAATGTTTCGCTGACGACAGCGCCCTATAAGCTTTCATATTCGTTTCCAGACTCATATCTCTTGGTTGTAGAAATCAAACAGCATCGTATGCTTAAGCTTATTAGGTTCTGATCTCGACAGCATTTTACAATGGGGACTTAAAAATCGTGTGGAATTTAGTGCTTCGAAAACACAATGTCTTCTGTAGGCCAAGCGAAATATACCACCCTTGCCATTATCCAGGAATGGCCTTCGTATTAAAGAAACCGAAAAGTTTTCTAGTGTTGATCGGTATGTACATATGTTACTGATTATCTTTTATGGAATGATCATATACCTATTCGACGTTGTCAAAAACGGAGCGAGTGCTTAGGTTAGCGTTAGAGCTGCTTTCGAAATAAATAAAATTTTTCACAACGGCTGTATGGCAGGTACCGTAAGTTTTGGAGCTAAAAAAATTCAATTTCTACTCTAGGGAATCATCGAAAAACATTAAATACCAATTTTGAAAAAAAAATCGCTTAAGCTGTTTAGGCCGTTTAAACAGACGGAATCGCGGACCACGTGATTCGCCTTCTCTTTCATCGTTATGTAAATGTTTATCAAAATCTCGAGTTCGACTTTTTTCCAAATGCAAGACTTACCCTTAATATGTACATATGTACTTATGTCGCAAGTAAAAAGATGTAAACACAATTGGAATATTTATTAAACCTTCAAGTTGCCTTCCTTTTTCAAAAAATCAATAAGTTCTTAAGCCAAATTGATGAATCTAAGGCGGCATCAAATAACCTTGCAGGAATTCCTAACATAAAATTAACAAATCGAAATGAAGTGGAATCAACATCTTTTTCAGTAGATTTGGACATTCAAGTACATAATCCTCCGTCACATTTTTGTCCAAATGCGAATGATGCAAAAATCGCAGACCAGGAATGGACTGTAATTTTTTACAAATGAATGTCAATAATTTAAACTCTTTCTTGTCAATTCCTATAAAACGGCAGTCGACAGAATTCCTACTTACTCAACGATTTTAGAAAGAAATTTAAAAGTCTAAAGAAAACTTGATGTTCCCTTCTACAGTTGTGTGTATTTTCTTATATTTTACAAAAAACAAACCTTAACATCATTTATCGAAGAAAAGGATAAAATAAAATCTCATTCTTCGGCTATCTACCCAAAATTTTACTATTGAAGTTCCTTCAAAATGCCTTCATTTGTAACCTCTTCTTTTTTTTTCTTTTATTTGTAGGTGTTTACATGGAAGTTTTGCAGGAAACAACAAACGAATGACTTTATTGTTATCGCTTTTGTTAAAAAGGACAAAACGATTTCCGAGTGTTGAGAAGTTCTGGGGAAAATTTTCTTCATTGTGTCACAAATCTCAAACAAGACAAGTTAAAGGAAAAGAAAAGGAAAAATCAAGAGTGGCGACAAATAAGAAAAAAAGGACTCACTCCATAAAAAAAATAGCAGTCAAATCAAATACTTTTGTCCAAAGCCCAGACTTAAAAAGGACTTTACTTGTAAAAAAAAAACGCCGCTTCCATGTCGTCTTAAATTCCTTAAAGGATCAAATTAGTCAAAATAAAAAAGACCATACGAAGGGGGAAGAAGAAGACACGACCTATTGAAGTGAGAAGGAAGTACTTCCAACTCGTCGAGGACCTTATACAATAGAACCTAACAACAATGGCTAACGAGAAAAAGATTCCTCCAGGTGTAAGTGTCAAATATTGTTTGATGTTGTAGTTCTTATGAAAAGGATGCTGGCTTTCCTTCCTCATTATAATTTGCATACATAGAGATATTTCATATTATTTTTTTACGAACAAAAAAGAGGAAAAACTGTGTGTTATCGGAAGACAAACGCAAACACGCGTTGTGAGTTTTTTAAAACTCAACCTCTTTACATTCTTGCATACTAAAGGTAGAAGGAGTCATAGTTTCATTTTCAAAAACCCATTCCAAGGTATGCATATCTATGAAAGTTGTCTTACTCCAAAACCTTATTCATACACATTCTTCATCCATTATCTAACTTAGAAATAGAAATGTTGTTGAAAAGTTTCCTTAACTGGATATTTACAATAAATGACTGACTGTCCAAGAGTCTTTTAAGGAAATACAATTATAAACAAAATTTTTAGAATGATGCTATTTGTGCACAATTGGGATACAATTTTGTTTCGATGTTGAGAGCAAATATGCATCTTCTTTTTTGTCGGCGCTATTATTGTATCGATCTCGAGTGGATCAGAATTCACTGAGTTCACCTCAGAAAGCGGCTTCATGGTCTCCGTTTTCGAATTTCTTCTTTGCTGAGGCCCAAAATGCATTTGTTTTTTTCCCTTAGTTTTTGGACTTGCTTTTCCCTAACGTACTTTAACATCGTAATGTTCGTTATACGAATTCGTACTTCAGTATGACGGGTTCTTCTGATTTTTTCATACGAAACAGTTGTCATTAATTTAATCTCATACTATTGTCCAACATCATCAACCACATGAGAGTGCTTGAGGCCCAACTATGGCGCAGAGTATGCCTCTAAACTAAAGGTGTCTTTTTCTATCATAAAAGATAGTGGATTTCCCCCGATTTCAATCAACTAACTCTATCGGTATGATTGATAACAACTATTTCGCTACTGATCGTGGATTTCAGATATTTAAACTTTTCACACTTGGGAAGCAGTCTTCCATACAAACAAAAGTTTGGAATACTCGTAGGATCAGATAATGGACAGTCCAAGTTTTCAGTCATTTTTGGACCAATACAATACTTTTTGCTTGTCAAAACATGTACCTATGTGTGGTGCATTGTCTCCAAGGGGTCCGTCACTTTACCTTCAAGTAAGCAGAGGACACAGGATGGTTCCTTCGTGTACTTACTTAGATACTTTTACTTCTGTAAGCGAAACAAAGTATAGTTCTCCTGGGTCAAGTCGAAGAAGATCTCTTTGCATTCGTTATACCTTAAACTCTCGAACCTTCTTTGGTATAGTGTTGAGGACTTTACGAACTGAAGCGTCGATGCTCATTCGCTCTACATGACCAAGTCATTTTAGGCGGTGTGAACTTATTTTTTTGACTATGCTCAAGTCGCTGCACGTATGTAGTTTTTTCTCGCCACACATATTCTTGGAAACAAAAGATCAAAGATCTATCATCACTTCCGGTAAAGGTTACATGCATCTTAACATAGAGCAAGACTGGTTTTTCTCTTTAGGGCCTTATTACTCAATTTCTTTTTAAGAACAAAAGATTCGGAAGAGCGTATAATACTATTCAGTGTTCAATCGATTGTTATATTCTCCCATTCTCTTTGGGACTAACTTCAAGCTTTTGAAAGCTCTAGTTACTGTCTGCTTTGTATTCCTATCATGTCGGTTCAATGTAGGAATTGCAGGCATTGCTAAAATGTATTAAAGGTATAGTGCCTGATAACTAACTCCACGCACACATTGAAGAAACTGCATAACATAGCGTTACCATGAATTATTAATCCTTTTGAAATTCTGTAGGTTTCAGTAGAATCCCTCCCAGTGAGACTTCAGCAACTTCATTCTGATAAGTCTACGTTTAAAAGCCTTTTACCACTGTAGCTGATGCGGAATAGTCGATATAACCATCTATGGATCTGATAGATGGTTCTGATTCTGAGTTTCCAATTGTCGGGCATACTTTTCTCCGAACTGGTTTTAGTGATGAGTAGGTGTCATCTCCAGCGTATTTGAAAGCCTCGTTAGTTCCAGGTGCTTTTTTCTAGAAAAAATTAAATTTATTTCACTTATAGTTGTCATCCAGATTTATGTGATACCGAGTTGATAGCTGGATTTTTACTACGAGTATTATCACCACTAAGCAACTGGTGGAAATAATCTTTGAAGATTTTAAGCATTTAAGCAAACTCGCAAGCTTCTGATTATGGTCTTCCAAAGCATAGTATAGCGTGGTTATTTATCGTCATGGGGCATTGTTATTTCGTATCTGCAGATAGGCACCAACCACCTAGTGGTCCGAGTCAAATTTGGCTGTTAGGAAGATACAGTCATCAAGGACGTTAGACGTGTTGACTTAAACCGGACATCAGACTTTTGTTATTGTTCGGATAACCATGATTATCCAAACATAGGTGTATGAAACTTCTCGTCTTCTGAGGGACATGTCAGATAGTATCTGAAGAATTCTGGTGCAGATGGTGAGATTTTCAATGTTGGTAAAATTCGTGTGTTTTTTTTCAACAACAACTTTGTTGAATTACATATTTTTAATTTATAACTTTACCCGGTAAGGCCAATGATTTGTCCAGTTCGATGTACATGTGCTTTATACCTCTACAGAATTATGTTACTATTAAAAAAATCTACAACATCCAGACACCTAACTTTAATCGATAATACAATAGAATCTATGCTATATTTTTGAACAAAGATGAAAATCATATTAATCCGTTCTTTCCTTTAAGTCAAAAATTTTAAATATTTTTCATTGACAGGTATGTTCCAATGGCACCACCGCCACAATTTCTGCCAATGAGATGAGTTACCGAAAACCCAGTTGTTATGGGGGCTTATTGCCAATGGGCTTACCACAACCACTTTTGTTGGAGGAGAAGAAATACTTGTTGGCTGTAGAAAGGGGTGATATCGCTAATGTAAGAAGGTGAGTTAACAGACAATGTAATAATATAAAAAAAAACGGATTCAATCCGAAATTCTAAAAATAAATCTTGTCTTTTTTATTTTTTTATGCAAAGAACGGATCTTCTGTCATGGTTTTTGGCTGTGTCAAAGAACATTTATTATATTCGTTCTCTTTTAAATCATTTTCTTGTTCTGTGTTTGTATTGCGTATTTTGGTAGGATAGCAGAAACACTTTCCACTTTACTTAAACGTTCGCTGTTATGCCAAAACATTATGAGGGAAGTCATAAACCCTTGAGGGTGTAGGAATTATAAAAAATTAATGATAGCCAGCTTTCACAAGAGACTGAACCAGTCTACCCTAGGAAATAATGCTTGACGAAATTTGAGTTTCTTAAGTTAAAAGTGATTAAGTTTAACTTAATAAGCATATCCATAATTCTGTTTATCTGTTTGAGTTCTGTGTAAATTTGCAAACTAATATATGTATGTACGGTTTTGTCTCGGAAAATTAAAGAATTTAGCGATAGTCCTATGCAAAAATGGTTAGTGCGTTGGACTGTCACTGTGGAGTTTAATGTATAAGTGTTTCTCGGGAGTGCGGTCTCTCGCGATAAAGTGATAAATTTTCCAAGAGTATAACGAGTAGTTTTGTCTTATATTTACTTTTTACTTTTTACAAAAGTTCCCAATATCTATCTCTAGTACGTCGCACAGTCGATTTCCTAAAGTGCTGATTTCGATTAGCTGTTTCATACTTCTCAGAGTAAATTAGACAGAGGATCTGGCTAATACTAATTAATAAATAGAAGCCCAAAGTCAACATATTTGAAATAATGTGGGAATTTGAGTTAACTCTCCTATAGGGTGTTACGTCGATTCGGGATGAAGTAAAAATGTGAATATTTTGTTGTTCAATATTTAGATGCCTAATAATAGGTAGATATAATACATCAATCAAATTCAGTAAAAAATATAATGCACGACTGCTCTTATATAAAAATACTTTGGAATTTATGATACATTTTATAAATATAAAACATGTATTTAAGGAGATAATAATGTTCAAATACATAAAATTGCTGTCTGATTTCTAGAAAAGTATGAATTTATGCAAACAAACTTTAAAAAATCGTTTTATTATTAAATAAATTTTTTATATAAGAAATTTCTTTAAAATTTTTCAAGAAAAAAATGTGGGATGCGAATTTTAAGTATTTAATAAAATTGATTTTAGGAAATAATTTCAAAAAATAATCGTTCATAGGTTTTCAAGACATCGATTTTTCAAAAAAAAATTTTTTTTTTTCAAAAAAACCCAACAAATATTTTTTGGAATATTTTTATACACAATATTATTTTAAACTTAAGGGGACTCCTGCTGAAATTTTTTGGTTAAAATTCTTAGAGCCGTTAATGAGAAAGTCGAAAATCAAAAAACGGTACCGTTAATAACATCTTGCCCCAAAGATTTTCTTGACCAAAATGTAGTCCATGTCCATTACATCACACCTAATTTTTTTTTTATCAAAATCGTTAGAGCCGTTTTCGAGATAAATAAGATTTGGCATTATGGGTGTATGGGGGTACCATTTATTTTAGATGTAGTAGACACGTCAAACAAAACAAAAAAAACTAAGCCGCAAATACATGATAACTCGCACAGTGAGCCGATATAATGCAGAAAATTTATTTGTTTAAATTTCTGTTTCCTAAAATATATGTATAATCTTTATTCAATAATTAAGAAAAATTTACAATAATTACTTACAGTTAGTAATGATAACAATATTAAAATTTCTTATTTACAAAACAAAAAAAAAAAACAGAGTTAAATGTCACATCATTAAGAATATAATAGTGTAAAGTCGGTGAACTTAAATTAAAATTAAAATTTAGTGGTGCAACAGCTCGGAGTGAACCAGGACCTAGTGACTTACAACTCTCAACTATTCCTGTGTGCGTGTTACCAGGAACGGAGGGGACCAACAATTGTCTGCCGATTCCGAACAGCTAATGAGCAGCACTTTCCATGACAACAGATACTCTTGGAGAATTTGTCAATTTCTCGCAAGAGGTAGTACACCCCTGAAAAAAACTTTCTTGCAGCGGCTGAGAATCGAACTCGAGGCCTTCCGCATGACAGTCCGACGCACTAACCATTATGCCAAGGGGTGAACTTAAATACATACATTTTTAATGTCTTACCCCCAGTTTCGTTGAGTTTAAACCCCACTTTTGGTTTAAACTTCAGTTCAACAATAAATTTGGTTTCACAGTATCATTTAAACCTTGAACAGAGCTCATTCTGTAGTTTAAGTTAAACCATACTATTCTGCCGTTTAAGCCTCAGTTCAACAACACTTCCACCATTTTAAAATAGAATTTATATTCATTGTTTAATTTGTTTTCGTGTCACAGGCCACAACTGAAACAAAACAAACTTTCATTGATTGTTTTTTCTTTGATTCAGATAGAAAAAGAAAACAAACTACGTTCAATTGAACTGAAGGGCATATTAGACTGTGAAACCGTACTATTTGAACTTCAAATTTAAACTACAGTTCAGGTTCAGCTGAACTTAAATTTAAACTTCCACTGTGAAACTGGGGGTGCGCGTTTGAGTCGGTCGAAATTGTTTGTTGTCATTTCTGAAGCTACGAGTATCTTTATTAATATTATGTATAATACGAGTATTATAAAATTTTATTTAAATCAGTTAGGTGGTTAAAATTTATCGCACTAAAAAAGACTCCATACAACACAAGTACCTATTACAACAAAAAGTAAAAAAAAACGAGTAAAAAACTAACAAAAAGGGGGTGTGGAAAATTTCAATGTCCAACTTCCTTTAAAAAACATACCACCGTTTTTGACCTTTCCTTGGAAAAAAAAAATCTGGATTTTTTTAATTATGATACTTTCTTTTATAAAATTCATTTCTGAAAATGTCATCGAAATCGGTTAAGTGTTTCGATTTTTATGAACTTTTTACCGTTCCCGACTTTGCGTCGGTAGCAACTTTACATTTTTGTCGACACTTCTTGGAAATAATCAAAGGAGATCGTTAACAAATAGTAAAGGACTCTTTCCATACGAAAACTAACTGGGAATCAGAAGTAATCGGTGAAAGATCAAAAAATTTTCTTAATTTGATTTGAAATCACATTTGGGGTGTTAACAATTTCACGTGGCTTTTGTTTTAAATCATGAGCTAGCTCATAAGACAGATTCTCTGAATAATATTTTGTACATTTACATTTCGGAGTCAGTATGATTTTGCAGTTACTGATTTATTTATTTGTTGCCGTTCAATATGTAAGCCGCTATTTTTCTTGTATACTAAACGATATTTATTATTCCGAGAAAGACTTTGTCTTACAATTTTCGGATAGTTTTGTCATGCTCTCGAAACTTTTAATAAAACAATATTATTGTAAAAATATGTTAAGGTATATAATCTGGTGTAACGAAGGCAATTGATTCAAATTATACTTATTAAATAGAACTCAGTATGCCGTTTTTAATGATATAATATCCGAGGACATAAATCATAAGAGGAGTATCGCAATGATCTCTTTTGGAAACTCTTCTGTTCATTATTTACATTAATGGTATGATTGGTGTTGTTTAATATGCTAAGGCTTTTATCAAATTGAACACGAACGAAATTCAGGGTAATGGTGCTCAAAAGGGGTTGATAGTGAAAAAACTTATATTGATTCAGCAACTAAAGTTTCATAGAAATCATAAAGAGTATATATTAGGGTGGTCCTTATTCCAGTATTTCAGTATTTTTTTGGAATTTTTTAAATGACATTTAGAGGTCGCTACCAAGGTTTGAATTTTAAATAAAAACGCAAAATCTGTATTTGTTAGATTCTTTTATTTTTATAGCTAGGACATACAAAATATATCAAAATTATTGTTGTTATAAATTAAGATATTATGTAGATACCTGAATCATGTATTTTTAAGATACAAGGGTTGACTTGTTAGTATCAGGGTACTTTTTCCTATACTCCTTTACCAACAAAAGCAAATATTGCTTTTGGTCTTCATTGGTTGTAATTAATTTATTATATTCTTCCATTAAAGCAACACCGCGCTCAGCTACGTCGTTCACTACTCGCGAAAAATGAACGAGGACAGGGGCGAACGCAGGTGGGGGTTTTGGGGGTTCAAACCCCCTCCGAAACATGTGGAATAAAAAAATAAGGATTCATTTTCTTAAGGAAAAAAAAAAAAACAAAGTGCTATTTTCGTGCCATAAATTCTTCTATATCTTTTGATAAAAAATTTCCATAATTCAAATATTATTAACGTACGGCCCAAGAACAGGAGTTCTTGGAAATAAAAATAGAGGGAATTTTCTTTGAAATTCGCAAAAATTTGAAGTTTTGGTCAATATTTGTACTTACTTAAACAGGGATATTAAATAAATTATAAAGTAGGTACAAAAGTAAACATCCTTATTTATATTATATTCATACCACAATTTCTTTAAATGTCTAGTAAAGTATAATGCAATAAGTAACTATAAGTAATTAAATAAATTCACAAGGAAATCGTTTTGAATTTTGAAATGGTTTTTTTTTTTTTCTTTTTAGACCCAAAATAACAGTACCTACCTAAAAATAAAGGTACCCACCATACAAATGTAAAAAAATTGTTTTCGAAAATCGTATTTTTTTGTATCCCTAAGAGCCAATATTGTTAAGTTATACATACATAATTACGTTAATAACAATAAAGATTATGTAATTAGCAAGTACCTACAATAAAGTATATTAAAATAATATACTTACAAAAATTCGATATTTTTTTTTAAACCTCATCCGAAATGATTTTCTGCGTCCGCCCCTGAACGAGAAGAATGAACGATATTTTTAGCAGCTACATAATCAGTGTCTTCGTTCCAAGTTTCCACGTCTTTTTTCAAAAAATTTGATGAAATACCTAGGATCTGGAAGAATCTTAAGGAACGAAGTTTTCTATAGTTTTTTCGTGGGTATGTCTGTCTGTCTGTCTGTCTGTATGTCCGTCGGTTCGACCACAGCCTAAACGGCTCGGCCGATTTTCTTCAAACTTGGTAGATATCGGTTTAAATTTTTCCCCCCGGACGTTTTTTTCTGTTTTTTTTTAAGCCCAAAACTAACGGTACCTGCCATACGATTTTTTTTTCGAAATTTTATAAATATTTTTTTTTTCTCAAAACCTGTCCCACAGAATTAAAAAAAAAAAATGTGAAAAATTTCATTTGGTTAAAATTCAAAATTTTTTTTTGGAAACTCAATATTTCGAAAACCCCATGCTCGATTTTTTTCAAACTTGACAAATAAAAGTTTCTTAACATGATCTACAAGATTTGAGAAAAAAAATTTTGTTTTATCTAAAACTAACGGTATCTTCCATACAAATTTTAAAAAATGGTTTTCGAAAATCGTATTTTTCTCGAAAACAGTTCCGAGAATTTTACTAAAATTTTCTTTCTTTTGATTAATCTTTACGATCTATAATTTAATAAAAAAAAATTTAAATCTAGATATTACTGACTGTACCAACCATAGAACGATTTTTTCGAATTATGAATTTCTCATCATCGACATAACGGATTTTAATGAAATTTTTTTATAAAGAAGCTCCTAAGAAGTTTAAAAAACATTGCATTTAAAAACTTAAGAAAAAATATTTTTTCAATTTTTAGAAAAAAAAGTCATTTTTTTTTTCTTGAAAAATTCGATATCTCAAGAACGGCTTAGTATTTTTTTTGGAAATTAGACTTTTATTCGTACAATAATAAAAACTTAAGGTTGGCGTACCAAAATTTTTTCTTAAAAATGTTTTAAAAAATTTGTACTTAAAAGCTTATTTTTTAAGGAACCACTACAACGACTTATAATTTTTGTTCCTGCATAAATTCATATTTGCATAGCATTCTGTTTTTATCTCTTACTTTTAAATGAATTTAAAAAATTCATTTTATCCTTATGAACAGTTTTCTCTAATAACATTCGTTTTTAAAAATTCTAGTCTATTACATAGGAGCAAGTTCGTGCGACCCAGTCGTGCATTTTATTTTGATTAGGTAACAAAAAATTATAAGCAAAGGAACCAAAGTTAAATCACATTTAAATCATCGTTGATTGTTAAAACAACATAAGTGATATTTTAATTTTTTACGGAAGAGAAAAAAAAACCATACTTATTAAAAAATCCTTAATGGTTAAAAAGTCGAAACACTCTTTTAAAAATGTAGGATTTTTTGTATCTCCTGTGAAAAAAATTAAAATTTCAGTTATGTTGTTTTAACAATCACCGATTCATTTACACAGTATGTATGTGCGAACAAACGTCTTACGGATAATCTTTTTGATTGTGTGAACGGTCTAAATCTCGACGCGTCGGTACAGAAGAGAGGTCGAGGGGAGGAAGGGATAAGAAGCTTTCATTTGCACGGAAAATGTGATATAAACGCCTAAATGCAACATTAATGAAACTATCACTTAAGCTGCTCTTCAATGAATTTTGTAAAAATTTTGATAGCTAAATCTCTAAATCTTAACAACAAAAAAAAAAACTTATTTCATATTTAGAGGTATATAATCAAATGAGAAAGTGCCCCCGGGATAATTCAAAAGTCGAAAAATAAGGACCACCCTAGTATATACAGTGTCGGACAAAACTAAAGCACGAAAAAATATCACATTGGAAACATACGAATAAAAAGTGAATACACTCGTGATACTTTTATATTTTTTTATTTTTTCTTAATCACAACATATTATTCTATATTTTACAGCTTTTAATTTGATTTTAAATCTTAACATATTTCTAAAAAATAAAAATTGTTCAAAACTCATTAAAAAGTAGCGCGACAAAACTAAAGCACATTTTTGATTTCATATACAAAATAAATAAAAAAATTTTAATGTTACTATTTGGTGTCGTAAACATTATTTTTGATAATTGCATCACATCGACGAGGCATGGATGCAATGAGATTGTCAATTATTTGTATGGGGATGTTTTCCCAGACAGTTTGTACTTGTTGTCAAGTAGCGAGTCAAAATTGTTACATTTCGTTCGATCAATCCTCTAATCTACCATTTCCCATAGATTCTCCGTTGGGTTGAGATCAGGGGATTGTGCTGGCCACTTTATAACCATGATATTACCTTCATTAAGCCAATCTTTCAACAATTTAGCGGTATGTTTCGGATCGTTGTCATGTTGGAAGATCCATCGCAACGGCATATTCTCCTCCGCATACGGAAGCATGACGTTTTGAAGGCTTTCCTGGTACATAAAACGATCCATTATACCACTTATCTTATGAAGTGGCCCGATCCCTTGACTGGAAAAACATCCCCAGACAGTAATGTTCCCCCACAGTGCTTCACAGTTGCCTTGGTAAATCGAGGATTGAGGCGTTCACCTTTCGGGCTTCGTACCGTACGAAATCTGTCCGATCCTTTTAAATTAAATTTCCATTTATCAGAGAATAGAACCGTCTTCCATTTTTCCCTAGTCCAGCTAAGGTGCGTTTAGTCTTGCACGTTTATTATTAAGGGAAATAAATGGCCCTTTTTACAGCACGACGAGCTTTCCAGCCACTATCAACCGCTCTTCGCCAGATCGTTCTACAGGAGATTTATAAGTCTAGTTATTCTTTTTATTTTTTTAAGGTAATATAAGGGTCCTTTTTGATTAACCTCATTATTCTTTTATCGCAATGCGACGTGGTATTTCGAGGTCTACCACCATTGTGCACTGTTTGAACACTACCCCCAGCACGAAATCGAGCTATTATCCGAGATGGGGGTGGCCGTGGCGCGATAGATGTGTGCTCGCCTGTGAACCTCATGATCACAGGTTCGATCCCTGCCGTCGTCTATGTCGTTTTAATTCCATTAAAAAAAAAAAAAAAAAACCTTCTAAAATTGTCATCAATGGGTTGCTGGTTTACTCATTACATGTTGTTCAGGCATAACACTAACAACATGTAATTGAGTTAAACTAGTATGCCCAATAAGGATGAACACGAATAAAATACTGTGAATTATAAGCGACATAGAAATAAGACACGGCATTCTCCGCTTTAGTTCAGCCGCCATCCCTGGAGATAAAATATCTGAGACAACAACCTTCATTCTCAGAACATCGTGCCACACATCTTTCCTATCCTTCTTTCTCTTCCTTAACTTCACGCCCGCGCTGTGTTCAAACATTTAAAGGGTAATCATAATCCCTTGAGCGCGTGTAGATTATAAAAAAAAAAAAAAAAAATAACCGTATGGCTTGTACCATATTTATTGCCAATAAATGTAATTGATTCACCGCTTTGAAAGTCGGGCACTATTTTTTCTTGTAATTTATTGGAATATTTATTCCGCGCCATTTTAACAATTTTCATTTAAATTTTAAATTCTTCATTAGCTTTGACCGTTAGCATGGTGCAAAGATCCGCGATTAATTTTTTTTTGTTTTGCCTAGAACATGCTTGACAAAATAACAAGTGAAGGTAGTAGCATTTAAGAAGTAAGCGGTAAAATTCGATAACTGTAAACAGAAATATGGTACATGTGCTTTAGTTTTGTCGCGCTACTTTTTAATGAGTTTTGAACTATTTTTATTTTTCAGTAATATGTTAAGATTTAAAATCAAATTAAAAGCTGTAAAATATAGAATAATATGTTGTGATTAAGAAAAAATAAAAAATATAAAAGTATCACGAGTGTTTTCACTTTTTATTCGTATGTTTCCAATGTGATATTTTTTCGTGCTTTAGTTTTGTCCGACACTGTATGTATATGTAAAAAGAATTCTCAATATCAAATGCAATCAAAGTGTACAATATTATAATAAAACCGGATTTTAAATATTCTTCTCTGGTTCGTTTTCAGTGCCCCTTTGAGCACTTAATAAGATTGGAAAAATTACAAAATAAAGCAGTCCATCGTATAATAAGTTGTGATCGACATTTTCATGTACATGCTGCCTACGCTTAAATGGCTGAACATAAACCAAGGGATAATATCCAATGTACTTGTGATCGTATTCGAGCTCAAAAGTGGACTCTTAATCAGGATTTAGCTCCGTTTGAATTCAGTCATTCGATATAGCGGGGCAATATTCCTGGATCGAAATCTCAGTTCGGATTCGATTCCCCGATAAATAATTTCAGATCATTTCAGTTCGTAAAAACAAATTAGAAAATATTTAATCAAATCCCAATAGTTATCATTTATCAAACCAATGTAGTAGTATATTTCCTCTAATCCAATCAAATTCAATTTATGAACTAGTCTTCTTCTCCTACCAATTTCATCCCACATTCATGCCTTCTGATTCAACATAGAGATTCCATGTCTTCATTTGACATCATTAAAGATATCAAAATAATCGCCAGAAGTCCGGTGCGTATACACATTCTGGCCATTTTGGAGTTGGGACATATGCCATGTAAAGTGATTATTGTCCAACCATAACTTTCTCATGCTGTGCATCATTTCGTTTTCAGACTGTTCCAGACCACCGCCCGTTGTCTTATGTCTCGTCCCGACAACAACCCACACAGAGAAAAAATAAAATGGTAAAAATCACACCATATTAAGGGCACAACTGGGTCGCACAACCTTGGTGTTATAGTTCAAGTTACTTGGGAATTAAAAGATTTTATTAGACAAACATGAAAGAACTTTCAAGAATCCTTGGAGCGGTTTTCTTAAAAAACTATAATAACTAATAACTAAGTATGAACATGATTTCAAAAAACATCAACCTGATTTTTAAAAATTTAATTTACATAGGTACATACAAAACATATTTTTTATAAATTTTAAGGAGCTCCAGCAGAAAAATTTTGGTCGACATCGTTGAAATCGTCAGCAAAAATCTTACACCCCTATTATGGTTGTCAATTATCAATTGATATTTGATAAATTTTGAAATTTTGTATTTTTAAACTCTGTTTTATTTAAGAAATTATAAACTGTCTGACAATTTTAGTCAATTTTCTTTCTGTTCACAACGGTAAGCATCATTATCAATGACCTAAACTTTTTTTAATTGGGTTATAAAATATCGAATTTCAATTTTCATCAATTATCAATTGATAATTGAAAACCATAATAGGGGTGTTAGTGTGTGAGTACCGACTACACCTACAACATGACACGAAATTTGGAATATTTGGTCATATTTTAGTGCTGACAAAAATTTCAATTTGTTCTCTACAAAATAACCTATGAACCTTAAGTCCCAAATTAAAAAAAAAAAAACCCTTTCCTTGCCAGCAGCTTAATATGAAGGTTGACACATACTAACATAAGCTTACATCTCTGCAAAAGAATGTCTCTTCATAAAAAGTCTTACACATTTAAGCATCTTTCAAGTTAACAGTATGGATAGGCAAGTAGACCTAGTTTTCACAACAAATCCCATCAGCTCTTTAGTCTCCTTTCTATATTTCTCCTTTCAAAAACTATACACTATTTACTTATATTAATTTTTATCATTATTCTCCTATTCAAATTTCTCCTAAAAAGATCTATCTTCTCATGATTTTCATAAAACTAAATTTTCTCAAATTAATGAATATACCAAAGGAATTTTCTTTAACTTTGACAACTTTTCTGTAAATGATGCAATAAACATATTTTTTAGAGAAATATTTAATTCTATTTTTCTTTATGTAAAAATTCGTCTTCTTCTCCACCTTGCATAATAATCACAGGAGGAATACATTTTGGGCAATTTTCCTGCAATCTAAATCTCCAAATGACTATTCTAATTATCTTTTTACTAGATAACACGGTTTTCTGAAAGGCAGGTCCTAGTTGAACTTGTACTCTTAAGCCTCTCAGCCTTAGAAAACGGAAAGGAAGTCGACGTTGTCTCAGCCAATTTCAATGAGTTCTTTTAACAAAATTTCACATAGGTAGACTTATCATTTTCAAACAATCCACCCTTGGGTTTGAACTTATCTTGTTGAGATGGATTCCTTCCTGAAAAACCGTTTATACGAAATTCGATTCTGGTTCACTTTCTCCGATGATTTATTAGATACTTCGGGGTCCCACAAGGTAGCCACTTATGCTCCCTTTCCTTCTTATTCTTACTATCAACGATATTGAAGTGGGGATCAGATACTCCCATATCTCACTATACGCCAACGCCTAGTTACTCAAGATCATTTCTTCGACACATGGTTTTACTCTGCTTCAAGTTGATCACGACACTTTTTTTGTCTGGTGCCTGAAAAATTGCTTGGAATTCAACATTAAGAAATGCAAATTAATCACATTTTCACGAAAGCGCATCCTATCACCTCCCCGTATTTACCTTCTGCTTATAGACCTCGATCGCGATCTTGGTGTTTTATGTGATAGAGAGCTCAACTTTTTCACACATATTGATGAGATTATTCTGAAAGCCAAAGAATTATCTGACCCCTACATGACCCGATACCTTTACATAACCTTCGATCGCTCACTTCTTGAATATACGCCTGTCCAATTGGTCTTCTTATCAATAAATTCACGTTATCCTGAGCATTCAACGTCGTTGCCTACGTTTTGCCCTTCAAGATCTGTCTTGAATAAACCGTTTGGGTCTACCTTCGTATCGATATACCGACGTTTATTAATTAACTTTAATGCCCTGGAAGAACGGAGAGAAATAAGCGACGTCCTCTTCATTCATCGACTACTTTCAAGATCTGTTGTCTGCACAACTCTTTACAGCTCCACCTCTTATTACCGCAATTAAAGAAATCTTTGCCTCTTCTATCTCCCCACCATCCGTAACTCGAATGGATCCAATGATTCTAATATGCACATGCTACGGAGGATACATTGTACATTAACTGTTTCGACTTTACCGTGCCTAAAACTCCTTCATCTCAATTAATTCTTGAAGTCTACCCCAATCCTAGTTCCTTCCTTAATATATAATAAGAGCTATTTAAATTATATTAAGAATTAGCTTGTATTAAGATAAATAAATACTAGCCGACCCAGCTCTCGAAATTCGAGTACCAATTTATTTATTTAATTCATTATCATTCAATAAAAGACAGAGAATTCATGATTTTCTTAAATTGTTGAATGCAATGAGAAGTACCTACTAAGCACTCAAGCCTGGAGTCCAAAGGAAAACAGTTAATGGTAAGCAAACTTTCAAACCTATACACATTTTTGACACATTAACAATTTTTGTTTCGATTCTTTCATGTCATTGTCGTTCAGCTGTTGTTATGGCCATAATATTGGAATCGAACCCACTTCGCCGGAGTGACGTCAACCTGGGAATTTTGTGTTACATGCATGGGATTTTTTTTTTTTAATTTCACTCTCATCATTTTTTCATAACGCGCCTAAAGCAATATAGCTAACCTCAAAAACATAAATTCAATTTACTTTTGTAAAACTTTTTTCGTTTGCACATCGATCGGCCAGCTGTTTATTGTCAACAAAAAATGACATAAATGGAAGTGTTCCGAAAATGAGGTAGGTTTGAGCCTATGGAGATTTAAATTTGTATCGTAAGTCATGTTCGTCCGCATTTTTGATGACGCGACGTCTCACGTCTGCATTTTCTATCTTCCCTCTTTCCTTGACAAATACATTTCGAGTATTTTGTATTCTCTTTTTTCGCAAATATTTAAAATTCAAATGCAGACAAATGTAAATAAGTTTTGAAAATAATTGACTTATACAAATACGCAGAGCTTACACTTTTGCATGAATACCCCTATTATTGCAAAGCCATAACTGCAATGAACTTGAAAAGTGAAAATATTAAAAAAAAGTCAGCTCTCCTTTTCCAACTCAATTTAAAATTTTATCTCCCATCTCAAATACCAAAAAGTAAATGTTTCACTTTTTGAAAACACTAATACAATGAATAAATTGCTTCAGAATATGACCGATAGATGTCGCCAAACTGAAAGCAACAGACGTCGCTAGTGTATGTGTGTATTCTTTTTCACTTTTTGCATAAAGTGCCGATTGTAGTTAACGCTTAAAATGTTTCAAAATTTTATTATTAGAGCTCAAATACTAAACAAACACATGCCTAATATTTATATTGATAATATTTCTTCATTTAGGGAGGTTCTCATTCAACAACATGTTCATCAACTCTTATCGTGTTGGCGGATTTGTGTAATGTCCACCTTAATGTTTCGGGTTCTGGCTTTGGGTTTTCGCTGAATGCTTTCATTTTTCATATTCTGGACTTGACATTTTATATGTCAGTCGATTTGACATTTCTAATTGCAGTTTTTGCAATTTTTATTTATTGTTTTAAGCAATTTGTGTAGTATATTTAAATAATTTTGGAATTCTGCACATCTATGCAAAAAATGCTCTCGTTTAATATGTAATTTATGCCCCTTCGGTTTTTGTGGGCCGCGAAAAGTGCACCACAAAAAACATGTTCACCGTTTTATTATATGATGATATAAATTTTTAATAAATTAAGAAATGTACAATATTCACATACATGCTTATATATACATACATATACATATGCATACTAGATAGACAGGCATATAAAATTGCTTAACCCACTTTTTCGTGTTCTCTCTCATGATATACCTAATTTGAATTTTTTTCCGAATCCAAAACATGCCTTATATTCCATATCTAACCTATGTATGCGTGTATATTTTATTTTGCAACTAAAAACGGACATGAGTAAAACGCTTTCAAAGACAACGCATATAAAATCCTCCGTCCTTTATTATTCCTACCTTAAGGCTAAACGAAACCAAACATCACCAAAAACTATTCATGATAGTGCATAGTGATTTCAAGAAATTGACCCTAAACCTTAACATTAGGATCTTTTTCAAAGGAGGATACATGAATTTTCACGCAGTCATGACCCAGAGCCAGCTCCAGAACCCCACACGCACCCATGTGAAATTATATCCTCATTTAATCGCCATGTCATATCCTTTTATGAGAGACACACACCACTCATACGCCAGACTGACTGGACGGACTGTTTTGCATCGTCCGTTGTTTTTATGCTTGGCCAATGAGTGGCATTTAGAACAGTCCGCATCACTTGGTTAGACGAATTAAATTAATTTTATTTAACTATTTTTGTTTTAAAATGACAAGCTTAGATATATTTGTATTTGCTCAAATAATATTGAGTGACGTGAGAGGAATATTGCTTTCAAAGTTAAACACGGCTGGAGCAACAAATAAATTTGATGATGACAAGCTATTACTTTGATTTATAACGTAGGGTCGTTATATTTTGTTAGATAACTTTGTAAAGAAATTTTTATGATTTAATAAACATTATTAAATTTCAATATCTTAAATATAAAATTACAAATTTACTATTATCAAATGAAATGACTTGAACTAGAAAAGACGACTGTACAAATTCCAAAATGATCTGATTCTTTCTACAGTTCTTTTTCTTTATATTTTCTCTTTAAGCTAAGCGGATTATAAGTTAATTATCATCATCATATTACGCAATAAAATTGTGCGTGTCTGATGATCATAATTGTATAATCCCTCTTTACATAAGAATGACTGTGCACGAGTAGATAAGTCATAAATGGAACGCTGGTCCACGATCAAGAATGAGTGTGAACAGTCTGTGTCGCAAGTAAGGTTAAGAATTTTGATTTCATAGTTTGAACCACTACAGAATCCCCTAAAATAACTTAAATAGAAGATTTGCGTTACTTTTTTTAAGATATTCAAAATGAATTCAGTCTTGAATTTATATAAATAAACAGACATATTTTGAAGTTATTAATCATGGTAATAAACTAAACTAAGCTAAAATAAAAATATACCAATGGGACAATCCGGTAGCATTTTCCCGTCAGAAGTCAATGCAATAGCGGAATGTGCAGGTCGAAATCTCTAAATGAATTACAGAAACGAAAGCATTCCCATTAGGTCAGACAGCCAAGCCGCATTTAAAGCGCATAGCTTGAACGCCATCACGTCTTATCTATGTGGCAATGTGTAGACAGGCTAAATGAACTTGATAAGAACAACAATGTATCACTTCATTGGGTACCTGTACATGTAGGTATCCAGGAAAATGAGGAGACAGACTCTCTATCAAAAGATCTAAGAACTGAAAAAAAACTCCTCAAACTGAACAAGTCCAAACTAATTCTTGGGAACTGTAAACAAGATCTATTCATGAACTGCATCAGTTTGAGAAGCGACAATCTACGAACAGTACAGGACTTGTCACGGGTCACTGTTAAATAAGAACGCACTTGAGTATTCGCCGGAACACATGCATGAAAGAAAAAAATATCTGGAACGCTACCAGGTAGAAGAGTGATTTTTCCTCTCTGAAGTTACTCCAAATAATCAAACGCATCAAACAGATAAACTTTGAGGAAGAGCTATAGGGTTAGCCATTAATCTAGCTCTGCAAACCCCCTCTCAATACAATCAAACTAAATATTGAATCTGAGAGTTAATTTCGTTTAGTCGACCTGTTTTTGAACTTTCTTCCAAAATTTTATTTTCGTTATTATTGTATCTTCTTTAAATTTGAAAATGTTCAGTCATTGAAATTAAAAAAAGTGTAGGTACTGCGCAAAGTTCACTTGAAGTAATAGCACTTTGGTAAAAAACCCACTTAAATAATCCTGAAATAATTCAAATACCTGTTGCCTGTTATAAGCATGACAAAAATTATTAAAAAAAAGTTTTCTGAAATCATTTTGAGGTGCCATTTTATGTTCGATTTCAAAAAATTGGTGAAGCGACAACTCGAGGAGATCCAGGATAAAGTAACAAGTCAACTATTAACTATTCCTGCGCCCTTGTTTTTAGGCGACAAGGAGGACCCACAATTTTATGTTGAATACAATGATGAAAAAACTTTTCGTTTTTTCGACGTACTGACATTTTGATGACTTATCACTTCCTCGCAAAAACATAAAAAAAAAAAGAAGTTTGCTTTTGCACCATAATATTAAGTAAATCTTCTTTAAGAAAGTGACAATCGTTTAAAGATTTAATTATTTTAAAAATTTTAACATCATCACCGTATAACAGGTACCTGGAAAACTGAAAAATATCATTAATGAATAAAGGACTCACGTGGCTTCCTTGGGGGACGCCCGAGGTCACACTTTTGCATTTGAAAACACATGTATCTATATTTACATATTGGGTTTGATCAGTTAGGTAAGAACAGACCCATTTCAGAAATATGGAATGGAATCCGAGCTTCGACAATTTATAAACAAAGATTTTGTGGTCTTCCCTATCAAAAGCCTTTGCAAAG
This sequence comes from Philhelius festivus, assembly GCA_963931855.1. NCBI lineage: Eukaryota > Metazoa > Arthropoda > Insecta > Diptera > Syrphidae > Philhelius > Philhelius festivus. Next base: position 29,515,524 of record OZ007557.1, on the reverse strand, counting down.
TTTGTAAATATTTGATTTTGTTTTTGCTTGGTTAGTGCTTCACATCTGCCAAGTATGTGATGCGGGGTTTTCTATATTCATTAGAACAGAATCTTCATATAGGATTGCTCACCAGGCCAACAATACTTAGGTATTTTCTCAGCTTGCAGTGACTAAGAAACAAACCATGTAACGAAGCGTTCCATGCTACACAATTTTCTGCATTTCTTTCGCAGCTGACATCTCTGCTTTTGTGATTAAGTTAAGTTGTTGTTAGCATAGCAACCAATGAGTAGTACATGCCAATGTGTTAAGCGTTCAGTTTGCCAAATTGATTGCTACGAGGGGCTTTATATACCAACTGATCTACCAGAGCGTTCCAACTGCCATTTGCCACCATGGTGTTTGTACCTGCTGATCTACTAGAGCTTTCACCCTGCTGTTTGCCACCAGGGGCTCTGTACCTGCCGATCTACCTGAGCGTTTCGCCTGCCGTTTTACCACCAGGGGTCTTGTACGTGCTGATCTACTAGTGTTTAGCTTGCTGTTTCAGTGCCACGAGGGGCATAGCACCTGCCGATGTACCAGAGCGTTAAGCATGCTGTTAATGAAGAGCCGTCAGGGGCGTAGTACCTGTCTCCCGTTGCCAGAATTATCTGACGACAGTTTTCCCGATACCAGAACATCAGGAGTGCTAGAAGTCACCGTTGCTCCGCTTAGGGTATGTTCAGTCGCCAGGCAGGCGCCTGTAGCAACAGTTTTCCTGAGCAGCAGTACATAACTGTTAGTTGTTTATTCCAATTAATGTAAAATACAAATCTGTTGATACAGGCGCCTGCCTGGCGACTGAACATACCCTAAGCGGAGCAACGGAGTTGCGTGAGTGGGTGTGAGCCCCGAAAAGGGAGTTAAAATCCTGAAAATCCGCGAAGCGGGCCACCCAAGGTACTGTTGCTCAAGACAAAACATTTTATGTTTGGCCTTAAGTCACAAACAAATTTGGCCTTTTGCCACTTGGCCTTATGTCACGGCACCACACACCACACACAATAACCACACCAACGTGAACAATGGCTCTGTAATCACAGGTACTTTGCTCGATCTGAAATAGTATATAGTTTGCTTCAGATTTTTTAATATTTTACAAGCAAACTGCATGTGACCACAGAGCGCTCTGTGGTAGCATACAGTTTGCTCTACAATACTTTCAAATTCGGTGAGCAGAAAATGACTGAGCACAGACTAAGGAGATCTGTGCTGATATACAGTTTGGCAATACGCTGCCCGGAACATCCATTTAACCTGTCACACCAATTTGAAACTGATGAAAAAGGAGACATAATACCAATGTTACTGTTTCGATAGTTCCTTTTGCGTGGAATTTTTAGAACATTCAGTCATTTCGTTAATCCATCAGTGTACCTCTTGTTCACATTTGCGTGAGAGTATTACTCAACTCCGTTTGAATTATGCAATTCCTACAGCCTCCACAGTCCCCTCTGAATTGATTTCTTTTTTTGAATTTTTAGACTTTTGGCTTTCTAAGTGTTCATACCAATGTGAAAAATTGAAATGTCAGATAAACGAGAATATAAACTTCTTTTAGCCATAAACTTTAGGCGTCTCTGGTTTTTAATTTATTGTACTAAACCTACTCAACCACAGTGTATTTGCAGAAAATGGACGCACCACTGTGAGCATACTGCCTTAAGCACTTCAACAATCGTCGCATATACACACAATGTTTATTTAATTTTTTGTCGTTCCACTCGAACGATCATAACGGTCATTGCCGTTATTCACATAGGGTTGACTTTTGGTCCGATAAACCGACAATTACCTACCGACCGACCGACCGCCCGCCTGGTTCATATTCCGTGTTTATGTGTCTGTTCGGGTTATGAGTGAAGCGTGACAAGAATTGTGACTGCTCCAGGTCCAACCAACAATTTTTTAGTGCTCCATTTTTATGCTAGGATAAGTACGTTTTTTTGCTTTATCTTAAGTTATATTAGGATAACATGGACTTCTTCGTGACCCAGGGCAGATTATTTTGCTTTCCTTTTATAAGATGCTCTTAAAGAATTGTGTTGATTTTCATATATGTATGTAGGTATAGATTTTCGTAACCGGAATGCAAAGTTTAAAAGCAAACATGTTTGAATAAGTATTAGCTTATGGCTTGGGAGAGTTGGTGAAATGGGAAAATTATAAACTCGATTATGAATTCAAATCTTGACTTTGTATACCGAAAATGTCCAAATAAAACTTACTAGGATTTTTCCAGGGCGGAATAGGTACTATATCGCGATAAATCCCATTAAGTCGATGTACTCGTAACATTAATTATATTCTGGCTTTGAGTCTTAAATAAAAATGCAGTGCTTAAAATTTCTAAAACAAATCCAGTCCAAAATAAATTCCAACCACGGCCGTACATTTTTTTGAAATTAAATCATTTCAAAAGGCACCAATGGAATATTTTTTGTTTTTCTGGACCAATAGACATTATGTACATTCTAATTAAATTAAATTTGTGTCTTGTTTCTCTTAAGTTTAACCTGCTTATTGGTAGGGTATCTAAATGGTTTTTCAATAAGGGCGGGTAGATGTTGAAATGGAATAAAATAAGCTGTGTGTTCAAAATTCTTATTTTATTTAAAAGGTCGATGAATGCCTTTATGTATGGAATATTGTTCAAATGTCCGCCTGGATTTTACGGTGGCACGGATCCGATTGGTCCAATTTTCAATGACTGTTCCGCATAGATCCGACTGAATTTGAGTCAACTTAAGGGCATTGGTGGATTGTTGATTATTCGCATAGACCTTCAAGTTCAGGAAACTCGTAACAAAAAAAGTCTAAAAGGGTCAAATCATTTGACATTGGTGCCCAATTAACGTCATCCTCAAATTGTTCAGGCAGAATATCAATTGTGGCGTCTGTTGTGTGGCACGCAGTGCCGTTTTGCTGAAACAAAATGTCGTCTAGGTCCATATAGTTTAATTTGAGCCATAAGAAATTGGTTAACATCGTTCTATAGCGCTCGCAATTGATAGATAGATTTTGATAGACAGAAAGATAGCTAATTATGAAGAATTGATCAGTTATATTGAAATTAATTGTGTGCGTTAATTGGGCTTTCTGATCTTTTATTTTTTTATGCAATTAATAAAACAAATTAATCCATTTTTTAAATTATTCCCGACGTTTCGTTGGGTATTTTCCAACTTTTTCAAGGGATATTTTTATTGGACCTATAACACGTTATAATTCTTGAATTTTGAGTACTACTAATTTCTATATAATTTTACTTACTATTGTCAGTTACATTTATAGTTTTTAAACATTTATATTGCACTTTTGTATTTTTTACAATTTTTTTTAAAACGGAAAACTAAATAAATAAATAAATTAAAAAACCAAAACAAAACAAAAATTATGAACTAATATCACAGACTCAATGTTTACTTTATGACGGCACTGTAGCTTGCGCTCAGCTTGTCTTTGTCTTCTTGAAAATTCATTGTTCTCTTAATGTTTTGCTGTATTCTTAGGATAGCTAGTTTTATTCATTTGTTAAAAAAGTTTCTTTACATTTTTGACTCCATAATTGAATAAAGTAGGACATGGCATTTCCGCAGTCTGCCCAAGTGACTTCTTTTATATTTGCATTTACATAATATTTTTACTATTAAAAAAAATAATAGTTAATTTTTTGAGTATTTACATAGTTTGTATCTAATTTCAATCATAAATTGATTGACTAAATTAAACTTTTAGTTTAGTTAAAACAAAATTGATTTAAAAAAAAAGGCTTTTAGTTAAGCAAAAACGGAATGTAGTTTTATTTTTTTTGCAACTTTTAGTTTAGTTCAAACGGAATATTAATGTATTTTTAGTTAAAAAAGCTTTTTAAGTTAATGGAAAAAAAAACGAATATAACTTTAATTTAATCACTCGAAATTGATGGCGACCGCCTCACAAACGTCGTTTTCGGAAAAGTACGGACAATGTAAATAAATTTGGTGGAGTGAACCAGGACCTATTGACTTACAACCCTCAACCATTCCTGGGTGCGTGTTACCAGGAACAGAGGGGACCTACAATTTTCTGCCGATTCTGAACAGCTAATGAGCAGCACTTTCCATGACAAGAGATACTCTTGGAGAATTTGTCAATTCCTCGCAAGAGGCAGTACACCCCTGAAAAAAACTTTCTTGCAGCGGCTGAGAATCGAACTCGAGACCTTCCGCATGACAGTCGAACGCACCAACTACAGTACTACAGTACAGTACGGACCAATGGTTGGCTCAAAAATCACACCAAACGGTAGCTTTTTGAGGATGCATTGTCACCTGATAAATCTCGTGTGGATTGGTGTCATTCCATATACTGCAATTTTGTATATTAACGCGGCCATCCAAAAATGCGCCTCAAACGACGTGGCGTTATCTATTTTCATGAGCTTTGAGCTCTTGATCCCAACGTTTCCAATGAAGATTTATCATTTGGACGTGCGGTTCTATCGTGATACTTTTCATGGTAATTTGGCATCAGCTACAGAATAATAGGCTGTTTTCGAAAACGTCAAATCAGCGTCAATTTGATCGTCATTTTTTGACGCAAATATTACTGTCGTCAAATATGCAATCGTCCTGCTTGGACAAAATCTATTTGATCAACGTCAGTGAATTTTATTGCAAATGCGTTTGACGTTTACGAACACAGTCAACAAAATTGAAAATGGATGCTAAAAAATTTTTAAAAATTGTGGTTGAAAATTGCTCGAAAAATTTAAATACGTGCTATTATACCAAAAAAAAATTGTTTAAACAAAAAAGGCAGGTGATTTGGTTTAAACTCTGAAGTTCGAGTCGTACAATTCCAAAGGTGCGTATGCGTAACTAATTCAAAACAAAGTTTTCGGATGAGGAATTCTTCGATCATTTCAGAATCTGAAAGCAATTATTTCCTGTAAGTACAAACAAATGAAACGTTTAAATTCATAAAAAGTAACATTCTTAATGAACACCTAATTCTAGGGATTGAAGAAAAGAAAGAACTAAGCCCTTTATAAAAAAAAAAACAAAAACATACATTTTAATATGTTGAAGGAATTTAGTAAAATGTTTTCAGTTTGCTTTGGGTTTATTTTGACAATACGTAGGTCGATATAAGGGAAAAAGTTATTAACAAATATCTTAACCTTTTAAAATGAAACCAATATTCGCCATTTGAAAGAAACTACATCTCAGGAACTGAAACAAAACTGCACAGGCACAAACAGAAAAGTCCTCGAGATAAATTTGTTACCTTCATTCAATAACTTTAAAAACAATTGTGTCAGCGCAAAATGTGTATTTAAAATCAAATCCAGCTTTGATAATTCCCTTTCTTTCTTCTTGTTTGTTCACCATATCGAGAGTCGACTGTACTTCCAATCAAAATTCATATAGATATTTCGTAATCACTTACGAGTTGAACAACAATTATAGGTCAACGTCATGAAATTACGAAGCAAACGGAAAAGCATTACAAAATTGTAAATCTAACAAAGTCGATTGTTTAAAAAAAACTTACTTTACAATACCATCCATCAATCACTGCCCCTCTTCACCTCTGAACGATGAAAATATTGAATTCTCTACGACACACAGATATTTTCCCTACCGTTGAATTTTAATAAAAATTCCTTGCAGCATTTAACAAGTAATTCCTTTTGCCTTCCTCCAGTGAACTTAACATACTTAAGTCATTATCTCAAATGAGGCTTGCAACATGAAGAAAAAAAGACCAACACATCCCTATATACATATGTACAAAATGTCCTTCTCACTCTTTTTGCCTGCTATTGTGTTTGCTTAACCTATTTTGATCGGGACTTACTAAATCAGCCTTACGCTGCTGTCACTGTATTTATCCTCCTACAAGCCCATTATCCTTTCGCAGGGCACAGCATTGTGCTTCCTTAGCAAATTGTCCATTTAATAGCAATGATGGTTAAGATGAGACTTTGTAGTTGAGGGTGGTAAAGTGATAGCGGTATACCAACTCATGGTAAGGGTAACCCATCGATTTCCTTCATTGATTTTTGATGCAAGCTTAGTGTCACGAAGGAAGAAAAACGAAGACTGTATCCAAGAAAATACTACTGCGCCCACATTTCCGGTACCGTTGAACGTTTCTGGTGTAAGGAAAGGATGTGTAATCCTCTCTATTGTATACACATGTTCCTAAAAGCCAATCACCCGTTCAATATATTATGCTTGACGGTCCTAGGAGGATCCCTTTTGACTCTCCCAAGCACACACATTACATTTATGCTTCTTTTTTTTCTGATTTTTTGTCCTTTTTTGCTAGGGTACTACAACGAGCACATCGCAAGAAACACATCAATATCAATTGTATGGATCCTTTGGGTCGACGCGCTCTTACTCTTGCCATAGACAGTGAGAATCTGGAGATGGTGGAGCTGCTTGTTGTAATGGGAGTCGAAACAAAGGATTCTCTGTTGCATGCCATAGATGCGGAGTTCGTTGAAGCTGTCGAACTATTGTTGGAGCATGAGGAACTGATTTACACAGAAGGAGAATTGTATGTAAGTTTATTTCTTTATATTTGGCACATGAAACAATCACGAAAGAGAAAAAAGAAACAAGGAATGAAGAGTCTCTTGAGTCTATAAAAACTTCTTGCAATATGGAGATGAAGAGTGTGTCCTTAATTGATCATTGGGGAGCAGTTACTTTGTGATAGTTGTAGTGGTGTGGCCGGTAAGCAATTGGTTTCCCTAAAAAAAGAAAGACTAGGAGATTAACAATCGCTTGCAAGCCACTTAACTTTGCGCAAGTATTTTGTTGATTTTTTTAATTTTTAAGAAACCCTTGCTTTTCGTCATTGAGCTTACAAAGATTTTGTAAAGATAACCTGATTCTTTTGATGTTTTCTTTCAGAGTTGGCAGAAAGTCGACATCAATACGGCCATGTTTGCTCCAGATATAACACCCTTAATTCTTGCCGCTCATAAGAATAATTTTGAAATTTTGAAGTTGCTCCTGGATAGAGGGGCTGCTGTACCAACTCCTCATGATATAAAGTAAGTGCTTTAATAAATTAAGCATTCTCTTACAGCCGAAGCACGTACTACCGTAGGTGGGTACTTAAATTTATATAAAGAGTGAATCGAGAATATTATATTAGCTGAATAATTTTTATTTGCGGCTTACAGGGTGATTGGTATAAGCTGCACCAAAAAGCAATAGATTGGGCAATTTTCTAAAAAAAATACTTAAAACAGAAAAAATATATTTAAAAACAACGGTAAAATTTGCAATGCCACGCTATATCTTTTTGGAAAGCCAAAAAAACTTTTCTCTGATTTTCATTTTAAATTAAGTTGTGTTTGTGAATAGTTTTTAAAAAATTAATTTTCAACATCGAAATTTGGAAAAAAAGAAATATTAAAACAAAATTTAAACTGATTTTTTTTTCAAAACTTTATGTAGTTGAATTGAATTGAAAATGTATCTTAGTTTTTGAGAAATTTAAAAAAATGAAAAGTACTTTTCCAAGAAAAACATTTTTTTTTGTTTTTCCCAAGTTTCATCTGCTCAATTATTAGGTCAATTATTAAATTAGCGGATAATCCCTTTTTTTCTATTGCATACCATCCGGTTTGTAGCAAATAATAAAAAAAAATAAACTGGATTAATTACAATTTTTATTGAGGCAGGTTTTCAATTTAACAAAATTGACCTGCATGCATACCTGTTACCTAAATAAAAAGGATTAGGTACCTTTACCAAAAAAACAAATATATTTTATCTTCTTCTCATGGGATCACAAATGCTTCTTTACGACTTACGACTAAAAACGGCTAAAATAGCGCAACATTGCAAACGATTTAGTACAGTATTAAAGCCATTTTAATTTTAAGCGATTTTGGTATCTTCTTACAAAAGTCAAAATCACAAAATGGCTGCTTTAACTTTTAGTAACTTGCTAAATCTATATGAAATCTGTCATTTTTCTCGAAAAAAATTTCGTGTCAATTTTATTTGAAAAAGATAAATTGTATTTTTTTTATGATTCAGGAGCTTATTGTTTTTAAAAGTAAATAAAATGTTTTCGGAATACAAAGATTCTGATATACATATGTATCTATATGTTTGGAGACTCAGCTTTGTGCAGTAAAGTGCGATATTTTAAGTTCCGAGTAAATCCTTTTGAAGAGCTGGACGATGGATAATTTTACTCTGGGTATAGGATATAACATCAAAACCGAATTCCGATTCACTAGAATTTCAAGCACTATTTACATTACATTTCTTTGGGAGAAATTTCCATAAGACTGATGCTGATAAGTTTACTTCCTAATGGAGCACAGGGGATATATCTATGTACACCAATTAATATTAAAGGATCATTACATCGAATGTTCCACAGTGGGGAAAATAGTAAAACACATTTCGAAAAAGGTTGTCACAAATTAACAAATAACAAAATAAATTGTAGGTTGTCCCTTTGAGTTTTGAGTTTGCCACATTTAAAATTACTACTTCCGTTCCATAGATTTAGTTTTGTTTGTTTTATTAATTTTCACGAATTGTCATGATTTAAACGTGGTCAGATGCACCGTTTTTAATAAAAGGCAATTAAGATTTCACTAGTTAGTGAAACCAAAAAAAAAAAGGATTAAAATTTTCGAATAACTAGTAAATTACTAAATGTTTAGCAAATTGCTAACTAGTAAAATGTTAAGCCCTTAACAATAGGTTGTTTAAAATTTTTTCCCAATGTATTCAATTCGGACTTACGTGCGAGAGAGAGAGGATAATGTTGACATCAGAAAAGGGAAGTTTTTCAGTAGTTGTGCTTGTTGCATTAATCCGCGTTTAACATTTGTCCAAATGCTTCTTAAGGAAATTTAGCAAATTGGAAAATGTTTTTGTTTATAAAAATCCTATAACATGATTTTAAACATTAACGATGTCATTAGGATCCTACTGCAAAATTTTTATTCTTTGAACTCCAGTTATTTTCTTGATAAAGGAGGTATTTAACTCAGATTCTTTTAGGGTTTTCATAGAAGTAAACTAAAACTCTTAAATATTTTTCTCTCGCTGACTAATTCAACAACAACATCTGGTAATTGAGATCGAAATAACCCTACGTTATCAACAGAACTACCTTACCTTACATTAAGCTGCTGCACAAACCAATCATTTGTTAACGACACTGCGTTATCCTGATTTGTTTTTTCACACTGCTAAAGAAATCAAAGAGGACGAATACGTAGCTTATCAAAAAAAAAAAAAACAAAAAAAAAACAAAATATATACATAAATATAATCATCAAATTAGTAATGGATAAACCTACAACTTGCGGAAATAGTTACTGCACTATTACCACAAAAACCCATGAATGGGTAACTTGTAAGGGTATTTGCGGAAAAGTGTTTCATCCAATATGCGCTGGGCTGAGCAGAAATGCTAAAGCTCACCTGGTAGAATATACTGTTAATTTTAAATATTACTGCGAAGAATGCCAATCTATCGCGTTGTCGCATATTATGCTGGCAATCAAATGTAACAACGAATGTGTAACTCAATTGTCAGACTCCATAAAGGAATTAAAAGCCAATATTCGTGCTAATGCTAACAAAATAAATGAACTTATAGCCGAAAATAATGAGTCTACTAACAAATGTTTGGATACTTATCACACGGGCTTGAAAACAAAACTTTCAAGTATCGAGCTATCTTTGAAAAAGACTCTGCAGAAAACGTCTGAATGCCTCGATATTTCGAACTCTATCCCAAACATAAGTTCGCAGCTTATTAAAATCTCAAAATCTATTGCTGATACTCAGTCTTCGATCGATGCTACAGCTTCCTCAGTAAACTCTATTGAAGATAATCTGTCAATTATTGCTGAAATCATTCAAGAACAATCGACCGCGATCAAATCCATTGACAAAGATTTTAACACTACTTATGAGGCAATCAATAACAACTCTATAATTCTCGCAGATTTTTTAATAAAAGAAACTAAATCAATTCACTTAGCGATTACTGAGCTATCAGAGGAAGTGAAGCTAGGATCACAAAAAAATGTTTTTATCCCATGTAACCCTTGCAACAACAACTCTCTACAAACTGAACTTACCGCCGCCGCAGAAACTACAAACGCCAAGTCATCAACCATATTAAACTCTTCTCTATCTTCTTCTACGTTTCCTACCTCAGCGATCCCTATCAGAAATAGTAACTCTACATCACAAGATTCTCCGAATACTAGAAGCAAAAATTACTTAACCTCACCAGAAATCAACAACAAATCACTACATATGGAAATGCACGATCTAGATCCTCCCATCGCATCACCTGCCCGTCGACGACAGTCTCGTTGCATTAATAGACTCGGTGTTAACTGGACCCTAGAGCCTAGACGAATGGAATAGCCGCCTTGAGAAAATAAAAGCAAGCCAGCTAGTAACATTTATTGTAAGAAGAGCACCCCGATATTCTAAAGACACTTGGCTTGGATGTTCTCAAAAGCTCTGTTTCTTAAAAATAGTAAAATGAAAATAGCTCCTTGAACTCAAAAACCATCTAAAATAAAAAATAATGTATTTAAGTCTAATTTTAAATTATTTTCTAAAGTAAATAATTCACCTCCTCCCAAAGTAAATAATACACATCCTCCCAAAATAAACAATATACCTATACACATGAAATCATCAAGTAATCCTCATGTCAAATATCCCAATTTCACTTTCTCACACATTCTTAACCCAGGTACTCCGGCATCTAAAAAAGTAGCTACCCAAACTGCACAAAATACTTCTCACAACCAATCAATTCCTATATATAGCCCATCATGTTCCAACGCTTCAACTAACGTACCTCTTTTCCTCGATCCACTTCTTCCTCCCACTGTCAAATTAACTATGAAAACTTCGGATTCAACTGAAGCCCGATACACTATGTCAAGACTTAGAGACCGTCGCATATATGATAACGTTCGGCTTTACCTGGCTTACCTTCATGACAAGCCGGAGTATGTCTGTTTTGAGGGAAAGACTAAAACAAACGTTATGGTTTCTATTCACCAAGAAGGTCTTCCTACTAATCCCGTCATTCTACGAAACATATACAACTCTTTTCATGAAGCCTTAAACTTCACTAAGCAAATGGTTTCAGACGACCTGGCTGCCTACGGTTCATATGTAAATTCTAGAAAATTCTCTCATCCTCTGCGCAATCAAGTCAATCGTAACTTTTTTCGTGTCTAACCATATTTCTTCTAATCAACTAAATAATAATCTTCCTACTTGTCTCACAATATATTACCAAAATGTAAGAGGACTGCGTACAAAAACATCTACTATGTATCTTCTTAAACTCACAAAAATTACCTTACGACATTTTTGCTTTAACTGAAACCAATCTTACTCCTGATTTTCTAAATAGTGAATTATTCACCTCAGATTTTGTTACTTTTCGCACTGATGGTAATAATGATAACAACGCCTCTTCTGGTCGTGGCGTTCTTTTAGCCATCAATAACTGTTTTGATGCCACATTTGTCAAGTCCTCTGAGTCAACAGACTTTGAATTCATTATAGTAAAAATAAAATTATCATCTCGGAATGTATTTATCATGTGTTGTTATATTCGTCCATCTCAGCCCTTAAGCTCGTATAAACTAGTAGTTGACGCAATTGATTTTCTTTTTGATGCTGCTAGCACTAATGACGATATCATCTGCATTGGCGATTTCAATCTACCTCACATCGAATGGTCTCCCACCGACGAGGGCAACTATTTCTATTCAACCAATGCCAAGTCGGAAAAAGATATGTTAGTGTTAGATTGTATTGCAGACTCAAATCTTTTTCAAGTAAGTGGTGTCAAAAATAATATTAACAGACAACTTGACCTCATTTTCACATCCGACCCAGATAACACTATTGTGATCGAAAGTGATCACCTTCTTTCTAATCTTGATCATTTTCATCCTCCTCTCCTTATTTCTTTTTCTTATGAAAAATGTTATGCTGCCACTGTTATTGAATATTTTTTTAACTTTCGTAAAACTAACTTCCAAGAATTAAACATGCTTCTCAGCAAAATCAGATTTAACTTTACTCATATTTCAATTGATGACGCAGTAACGACTTTTTACGATGAAATCTTCAGCTGTTTCGCGCACACTGTTCCTTTTATGCCACGTAAAAATTTTTCCTCTTCTCCACCTTGGTATAATAAAAAACTTCGATCTCTTCGTAACCGAAGAAATAATTTGTGGCAGAAATACTTAAAATCGAAATCTCCTTACCATCATCAAGCTTTCTCAAATGCTTCGACAGAATTTTCACTCCTTTGCGATCTTCTGTACAAAGATTACATTACTCGTATGCAATCTTCGATTAAATCGAATCCTAAATGTTTCTTTGAATTTATTAATATTAAAAGAAAATCCGATGGCTACCCATCCTCTCTAACATATAATGGGAAATCTTCATCTGATCCAACAGAGATAACCAATTTCTTTGCAAACTTTTTCAAACAATCCTTTACTAATTGCGACATTGATATTTCCGCTACTTAAAGAATTCTTCTCAAACCACATTTACAGCACCGAATATTCTTCCAGCTATGGTAAGAGATAAAATTGAAAAGCTTAAAGATGATTTCTCCACAGGACCAGATGGTGTACCGGCAATCATCCTAAAAAAATGCATTAATGCCTTTATTCAGCCATTGACTGACCTATTTACACTATCCATTCTGCAGAGCACCTTTCCTCAATCATGGAAAGTTTCTTACATAGTTCCTGTCCACAAAAAGGGACTAAAAATTAATGTGTCGAACTATCGCCCTATAGCTAAACTATCATGCATTCCAAAAATATTTAAGAGTATCATATACGAAACTCTCTCTTTCCACTGCAAATCAATTCTTTCCCCAGTACAACATGGTTTTATATCGCGTAGATCAACAACAACGAACCTAGTAGAATTTGTTTCCAATGCTCTATGCACAATGGTCGATGGGGATGAAGTCGATGTGATTCCTACTGACTTTAGGAAAGCCTTCGACAAAATATCACATAATATCATCATGTTAAAATTAAATTCCATGGGCTTTCCTACACTTTTTATCTTGTGGTTGAATTCATATTTGACTGATAGAAATTATGTTGTCCGTTTTAGATCATCTCTTTCCATTCCTTTTAATGCACCTTCAGGAGTACCACAAGGCAGCCATCTTGGCCCACTGCTATTCACCTTAGCTATTAACGATATTGCTCAAGTTCTCGATTGTGGTTTATCAATATATGCCGATGATATGAAAATATTTAAACGCATTTCAACTGCCGCTGATATTTGTTCCTTACAACAAAATCTTGACAAATTTTCCATATGGTGCCATAAAAACCTCCTTGACCTCAATGTCAGCAAATGGCACAGCTTGACGTTTTCACGTAAACGGCTCCCTTCTCCTCCCAGAAAATATCATATAAATGGTGAACTTGTACCCGTAGTTACTTCCTGTCGTGATTTAGGAGTAATCTGTGATAAAGAGCTTAACTTTCGATGCCACATTGACAACATTATTAATAAAGCTAATTCGACGCTTGGTTTTATAAAACGCTGGTCAAAAGAGTTCTCTGACCCGTACATTTCCAAATCTCTTTTCATTTCATTTGTCCGTCCCATCCTAGAATATGCGTCTCAGGTTTGGTCACCATATCAAATAACCCAAATTAAAAGGATCGAAGCCGTCCAGCGTAGGTTTGTTCGTTTTGCCCTGCGCAATCTTCCGTGGGATGATAATTATCGACTTCCTCCATATTACCATATTCGAATCGCTTACTGCTAATTGACCTTCAGTCGCTTGAAAAACGGCGTGAAGCCGCAGATGTGGTTTTTATACACGACATACTAACTGGTAATATAGACTGTCCGGGTCTAATAAGTCTGATTCCCATTAATACCAACCGACGAAATGTTAGGTCAGTACCCCTATTCCGCATTCCTTTTCACCGTACTAATTATAGCTACTATAATCCTATGTCTCGTATGCTGCGTAATTCCAACAACTCCTCAAATATTTTTGATTTTAATATATCTAAATCAGTCCTCCGAAATTCTCTCCTCTCCAACCCACCCCAATAACTTTCTCACCCACCCAAATTTTTTATTGTTAGTTGTACTATTATAATTTAAAATATATTATTATAATTTGGATAAGTTTTTTCGTGTATTTTTACTAAATTTTTATTTATTTTAATATGATGTATTAGTATTAAGTTTTGCTTACTTGTAATAAGTGTACAATAAAATTACTCTAGACACTATAAAAATTACTCTATGACTTATTATGTGGTTCTAAGGACATATTTAGAGCTGAGTTTTCAGAAACGGATTCTTAGTAGAGTAACATGTTCAAATGCATAAAACTGCCGTCTGATTTCTAGAAAAGAATGAGTTTATGCAAACAAAGCTTAAATAATCGTTTTATTACTCTAAAAATTTTCCAAGAAAAATTTGGGATGTCAATTTTAAGTTTTTAAAAATATGTATTTAAGGAAATAATTTTAAAAACTAGTCGTTCAAAGGATTTCTAGATAATGATTTTTCCAAATAATTAAATTGGGATTTATTTTCCAAAAATAAAAAAAAAAATATTATTTTCGGATTTTTTTTAACAAAATGTAGTGCATGCCCATAATAACTCCCCTAGTTTTTTTTTGTCAAAATGGACGTTTTCGAGATCAATAAGATTTTGCAAAACGGCTGTTTGGCAGGTACCGTTAGTTTTGGAGCTTAAAACTAAATTTCCCACTACGGAATCCCCTTGAATACGAATTTTAAAGGAAATCGCTTCAGAGTTTTAGGCTGTATGTCGAGGTACATCGTACTGTTATACAGACAGAAAGACGGGATTGCAGTAACCTATTTTTTCGTGTTCTCTATGATCGTAATGTCAACTTTGAGTTGAGTTCGTTTTTTTAAATGGTACCTGCATACATATATCGTAAGTAAAAACTGTATTTCTCTTAAAAGTTATTGAAAAAAATAACATCAACAGAACATAAAACGGACCCTGTATTTTCTTTATATTAAATTTAATATGAGCACTTTAAAGACATGCATGAAACTCAGTTTAGTTAACGGACATTTTAAAATTTGGGTAGGATTCCTTCCAATCCAAGCGCACAGAGTCAAAAATGGTAGAAAATCAACACAGTCTGAAGGTACAACTAGTCACAGTTCAAACTCTCCGTTGTTAGTGCCCAGAACGAAACAAGACACCAAAGTTCAAAGTTTTCATTTTTATTAATCCAAATCATCGGTTTTTGCAATATTGCATTCTCCCTATATTTTTGAACAGTAACTACAAAGAATTTTACCGCAGAAGAGATCAAGACCTCAAGCCGAATATTATTGGCTAAGACATTTTTCTCTCACACAAATAGAGGAATTGAAATAAATTGGTTGAGAAAAATCCATGAACTTTAACTGATTTAAGAAACAATGAAATTCAAAATCCAAAAAAGGTTTTTTACCTTAAATCCCAATTTGATCTTACTATAGATCAGCTTGAAAGATTTTGACTAAATTTTGTGAAATGATAGATCTAAAATGCAGCTTTTTAGTCGGATCAGGAGAGCTTCTGTGTAGAACTTCAGTTAACCCTTAAGATTTGTTAAGTAAACTCGGCTAAACTCGCACTGAAAAACTTAGCTTATGAAGTCTAAATTATATCGCAAAACAAAATTAATTGTGTTTCAAATAATATTGAAATACTTAAAATACTAGTGCTTCTTTAATATTTTTGACAAACTTTCTACATGTCTGCTTAGAATTCTACACATGGTTCTAATAATAAAATATGATTAATTAATACGTTAGAATGACATTTTGTAATGTTGCAGACGCAACAAATGTGACTTTATAAAAGAAGCCCATTTCTTTACCTTTCATTCAATGTCTTATTTATTTTTTGAGGCATACTCCAGAAAAAATGCGAGGCCATGCAGCTTGTTGAATTTCATTAGGTTTTTCTTTTTAAATTTTATTAAATTGTATCCAAAATTTCAATATCAGTTTCTGAAGAACAAGATATTTAAGTCAAAAGTCAATTATAAGACATTTCTTTGCAGGTGTGGTTGTGAAGAATGTGTTCGCCACTCAACCGAAGATGCCTTAAGATTCTCCCTAGCTCGTGTCAATACTTACAAAGCCTTAGCCAGTCCATCGTTTATAAGTCTCACGTCACATGATCCATTGATGACAGCCTTCGAATTGTCATGGGACCTAAGAAATTTAGCCTTTACTGAACAGGTAAGCCTGGGCTTAAATGTAAGCAAGTAAATTTAAAAAAAAAACAACTTATTATTTTTTAGGAATGCAAAGCAGAATACCTTGAATTACGAAGACAGTGCCAACAATTTGCGGTAGATCTCTTAGACCAAACGCGAACTTCCGAGGAGCTTGCGATAATAATTAACTACGATCCAGCCCACAGCTATGAGCCAGGAGATCGAATGACTCTGAGTCTTCTGGAACAAGCCATTAGTTATAAGCAAAAGAAGGTAAGATTAAGGCATGGAATTGAAATCTTTCAAAATCGTTCATTTCCTTTTTGAAGTTCGTAGCTCATCCGAACGTGCAACAACTATTGGCAGCCATTTGGTATCAAGGTCTTCCCGGTTTCCGGCGCAAGACTGAGGTTCAAAAGGTCTTTAAAATTGTTCAAGTAGCAATAATGTTTCCATTATACTGTTTGATCTACATGATTGCACCGAATTCGGATATTGGAAAACTAATGCGGAAGCCCTTTATGAAGTTTCTGATTCACGCGTCCTCCTATTTGTTCTTCCTATGTGAGTCCAGTTTCAGACTAACGGTTTCGATGCTTATAAATGTTTCCATTGCTCATAGTTATATTAATACTCGTATCTCAACGTGCCGAAGATGATGTTGTACGTTTATTCGGTACCGACGACATGATAAGGAACCTCGAAGAAACTTCCAAACATCAAAGGGGAAATGGTCCAACAAAGCTCGAGCTGATAGTTGTGTGTTATTTGGCCGGTTTCTTGTGGGAAGAACTACAAGAGATCTTCAATGTTGGAATGAAAAGCTACCTGAGGAATATGTGGAATTTTATTGATTTCCTGCGGAATGGATTATATATCAGTGTCTTTTGCTTAAGGTACAAGTTCATTAAAAAAAAGTTAAGAATGCAATTCAAAACAGCCCCATTCCAGAGTCTTTGCTTACATTGATCAACGAAGTGAAATCGAGAAGGACCCGAGTCAGGCCTTTATACCACGCGAGGAATGGAATGCTTTTGATCCACAACTGATAGCCGAAGGCCTATTTGCCGGAGCTAATATATTCTCAGCCTTGAAGCTGGTTCATTTGTTTTCGATTAATCCACATTTGGGACCGTTGCAGATTTCTCTGGGACGGATGGTCATTGATATTGTCAAGTTCTTTTTTATCTATACGTTGGTATTGTTTGCCTTTGCTTGCGGACTGAATCAGCTGCTGTGGTATTTTGCGGATTTGGAGAAACATAAGTGTTACAATGCAACAGATGGAACAGCTGATTGGAAAGAGAATGGCGATTCTTGTATGAAGTGGCGAAGATTCGGAAAGTAAGTTAGTTACCAATTCTTGATAGTTCTGTTCTTACTATTTTGTAGAATTGCTGCATCAGGTCAGCTATATAAAACAACATTCGTTACGAACTTTGATATGACTTTTCTTCTGACTATAGAAAAAAAGAGTTTAAATTTATGTCGATTTCCTTTACACATGAGAAATAAATTTCTGTGTGATGATTTCGATCTCTCGACAGATTTTATGTTTCTTCACATCCAAAAAAATGATTTTTTTTTTCAAATTCTTCGAATCCGTATTTGAAGAGGGATTTACTTGTATACGAAATACGCACACCAACAGAAAAAATTTGACAAGGGATCGAGAGTGTAAAGGAAATCGACATTAATCTAAGTTAAATAAATTATTTGAGTTTTCCACCTGGCCTGATGATTAAATGTATGAAACCCCTTGGGGAAAGTAAAGTTAGGTTTCTGGGTCGGTTTAAAAACTACAAAATAAATAAAAGATTTAATTTTGTTGCAGCCTGTTCGAATCATCCCAATCTCTATTTTGGGCTAGTTTTGGAATGGTTGGATTGGAAAACTTCGAGCTATCTGGCATAAAGTCATACACCCGCTTTTGGGGCCTCTTAATGTACGGATCGTACAGCGTAATCAATGTGATAGTCTTATTGAATCTCCTTATTGCCATGATGTCTAACTCATATGCCATGATTGAGGTAAGTTTGCCTTATCCAACTAACTTAAATTCTTTCACTGAAATTAATTTCCATTTATTTATAGCTTCACTCGGACACAGAATGGAAATTCGCCCGCACTAAATTATGGATGAGCTATTTCGAGGACAGTTCTACTTTGCCACCACCTTTCAATGTCTTCCCATCAATAAAATGGCTCATAAGATTGTTTAGGAAGTCAAGCAAGGAACTTGCCAGACAGAAATCTCAGGTTTGATATTGATTAGGTTCATTTAGAAGTTTTGAAATGAAAATTGTTGTTTTGATTTTTGGTATTGGTTAGAAACGTGGAGAAAATAAGAGCGAAAATCGTTATGCCAGCATCATGTGGTCTTTGGTTTGGCGCTATGTCTCAGCGAACCATAGGAAATTAGAACAAGCTCCTGTTACCGAGGATGACATCAATGAAGTTAAAGCAGATATCTCGACAATGAGATATGAGTTGTTAGAGATTTTCGATAGCAATGGCATGGATGTTTCCTCAGCAGCCAAAAAAGAAAAACGTAAGTTCTTAAATGTTAAATAGCTCATGTTTGCTGCAATATACTTTATGATAAAGAAGAAAGAAAATCAGGACAATGGGTAATCAGAAATTGCTCTTGTAGTGTAAGTCTGTTAACTTGTAAAGTGCTTCGCAGCTACATGTATATTACTAAATCAACAATATTCGCTCTTTAATACATATAGATAGCATATGTTTTCTATCAACCTGTTGGTTTGGTAACTTTTGTTATTTCTTACTTACCGATCAGAGAAGGGTCGCAGTTTCTTACACTACAACTTTCTACCCTCCTCCATCTCTGCAATTAACAACCACTTTATGAAGCGCTCTAGCGTCCGCAATGGCTTAAAGTTAAGTCTTGCTTATCGGCCTTAACCCGGTGGCTGAGAGTTCAAGGACTTGCTGCAAAAATGTTTTCCGTTCTCCAATGCAGCTGATTTCTTTTGACTATTGGAACTTCATCCACACCTTAGTACAGCTCATAGAGTCGCCTCCTTTCCCGCACAAATAACCATAATAGAAGCTGTCTGAGGGTTTTGTTGGGCTTACACTCACCCGTGTTGCTAAGTTTGCATTTATGTGCATAGAGTAAGGTAGATGAGCTCCTTTACTAACTTGAAGTTGGTTCTATGAAAAGTGAAGTTTTGTTCAAATCGTATTTCCTTAATGAAAGTAGGAACTTGGTCTTATTCTGTACTTTAAGAACCACAAGTTACATCTGTCCTTTAATCGTCATTGCGACCTTTATGGCTTGGAGGATGGATGGTAGCAAATACATATATATAACAGTACCTGCCATACGATTTTTTTCAAAATTTAATAAATAATTTTTTTTTTTTTCAAAAACCGTTCGACAGATTTAAAAAATATAAATAAAAAAAAAATTTTATTTAGTTAAAGCTAGGTAATGGTTGAAAAAATTTCTGAAAAATGGTTATTGAGCGTACCCCCCATGGAACCATTTTTTTGTTTTTGATTTTCTTAAAGACGGTACCACCTTGAAAACTTGAATAGAATTGTATATTCAAATTTTGAGAAAAAAACTTTTTGGGTTTTAAAAAAAAACTTCAAAATTTTTTTTTTTAAACTCAGTATTTCGAGAACCCCATGCTAGATATTTTTTAAACTTCATAAATCAAAGTTTCTCAATATAATCTACGAGATGTGAGAACAAAAATTATTTTACATAAAAATAAATGTACCTACCACCATACAAATGCTAAAAAATTCAAAAAAAAATGGTTTTCGAAAATCGTATTTTTCTCGAAAACGGCACCTAGAATTTTGATAAATTTTTTTTTCTTTCAATTAATTCTTACGATCTTTAATTTAATAAAAAAAAATTTTGAAATTAAGATATTACAGCTTGTACCTACCAGAAATGTTGTTATGTATGTAAAAGCTTATTTGATTAAGAAACCACTACAACGACTTATAATTTTTGTTTTGCATAAATTCATATTGGCATAGCATTCTGTTAACTAGCCTTATCTGCATATACGGATCTCTGTGCAGATGGACCACCCTTTCTCCGTTACTCGTGGGATCTTTTATGGAAAATTTAAATACAAAAGATGGTGGAAAGTCCTGGTCTTTGAGACAGGCCAGCAGTGCGACTGAAAAGCCGTCTGCTGTTTCTCCGGCTTGCGCTGGAAGTAGTAGTACTGTGGATTCTCACAGTCCTATTGCCGAAAGCAAAAGCAGGAGTAAAATGGTAGAAATACCTCCTTCCAGTAACAGGGGGGCTGTGAAGCATGGCCCTTCTATTACTACTTCAGAGAGTAAACCTCTCCAAACTTCGACACCGCGGTTCAGTGGTAGTAAGATTGTGAAGCATGGTCCTGCTACCACTAAGGAGAGTAAACCTCCCCGAACTTCTTTGCCTCATTCCAGCGGTGGTAGGACTGTGAAGCATGGTCCCTCCACCTCTAACAACTCCACAAATCCTAAAGAAGGCCCTAGGGGGAGCGGACGTAAGCCCAACCCTTCTAGGACACTCTACAAGGACATTCGCAATGCTAAGAGAATACTCAGGGTGTTTGGTGAACAACCTGGCGCCGGGGGGAACTCTCAGCATGATGCAAAAATCAAGTGGGCTAAAAGCTTTTTAGCTAATAATAGCGTCCAGGCCAGCGGAGACTCCACGTCGAAGCGTCAAAGGTCTATGGAGGGCACAATTTCAGTACCCAAACGCCCCAAAGTGCACAACATCAGCGCTCCATCACATCCCTGTGGAGGGAATAAGACCTTCAGTGATGTGGTTAAAAACAAAATCGTGGTCGCGATCATTGACGGGAACGACGTCGATGGCACGATCTCTGCGGAAAATTGGCAGGTGGTCAAGGGGAAGCTCCAGTTGAGCTTCATGAGTATCATGATGGAGAACCCTGGACCACCTCCAATCACAAACGATGGAGGCTGGCATTAAGGACATGTTAAGCTCATGGTTTGTGACGATCAGAGATCGTGTGATCTTCTATCGTTGGCCGTTAGCCGGTTAGGGGAAGTCTGGCCTGGTGCTAGGCTCGAGGTTGTTGCTAAGGAGAAAATCCCGTGCAGACCAAGAGCTCGCGCCATGGTTACAGCCGAACTCTCCAGCATGGATGTAATACTCCAGATGATCCGGCTATCGAACCCATCCCTTCCTACTCACAACTGGAAAGTTGCGAAACTGGAGGAGAAAAAGGGACCCTACAGAGGTGCAATTATTGTACCAAATAAGGAGTCCCTTGCTCCTCTGGCGCAGACCAAAGGTGTGATTAGGTTTGGGTTTGAGACCATCACACTGAAGGTGTATAAAAAGGACGCGGATGTTACTGGTGCATCCACTTCCTCCAACGTAGTCGAAACTGCTGCTGAAGGCCCTGGTGCATCTATCACCTTCCCATCACTGGAAGAGGAAGAGGCATCCAGGTCATCTTCGGCAACAGTGGAGACAATAAAAACAGTCAGCGACATGGAGATCGATGACCACAACAATGAAGATCTTCTGAGTGAGGACGCTCTTCTGGGCTCAACCTCGGAATCGGAAGACTCCAACGTCACCGTGTTGGAGGTTGATCGGGAGGGTTGTAGCAAAGATGCTGCGATTTCTTCAGATTAATCTCCAACACTCTATCAAGGCCTCGGCCTCCCTGCTTCTTCGTCTATCCAGCAGCGGAGAAGACATCGTCCTAATCCAAGAACCCTGGATTGTGAAATCCATCGTTCGGGGACTAAGGACTCCAAACTACTACTTGCTGTATGCATTAGATAAAGGTGAACCCAGATCTTGCATACTAGTTAAAAGTAGCCTAAATGTATTTTTACTACCTAATTTCAGTGATCGAGATGTAACCGTCGCAAGACTGGAAACAGCCAAAGGAACTTTCTGGCTGGCGTCGGCATATCTAGGCCATGACCACCTAGGCCCTCTCCCAGGAGACACTCTGAGGAGGCTTATCACTGATGCAGATAGGCAGAAGACTGACCTCATTATTGGAAGTGATGCTAACGCCCATCATACAGTGTGGGGTAGCACGAATATAAACGACAGAGGTGAGTCTCTTTTCGATTATATTTTGAACACTAACCTAACAATATGTAACGTTGGAAATGAACCCACATTTGTTACTAAAAACAGACAGGAAGTACTTGACATAACTCTTGTCTCAGATAAAATTTATCATACTATCTCGAATTGGAAAGTATCAAATGATCATTCTTTCTCTGATCATAGATACATACAATTCGAAATAATGGACGAACCTCCTAGCCAACCTTCCTTCCGTAACCATCGGAAAACAGATTGGCTTCTATATAGGGCAACTCTATTAAGGTCAATCAGGCCTGAGTTATATAGCATACCCTACAACACTGAGGATCTTGATATTAAAGTCAATGACCTCACAGCAGCCCTCAACAAATCTCTGGAAACTGCCTGCCCTCTTATACAAATAAGAGGTAAAAAGAAACCACACTGGTGGTACTCGGGGCTGGATCCACTAAGAAAAGAATGCAGGAAACTCTTTAATAGAGCGAAAACCTCCAGAGAAGCTTCTGATTGGGATTCATATAAAGACTCCCTCAAGTTATATAAAAAAGAACTGAGGAAAACCAAGCGTATGTCCTGGGGAACTTTCTGTAACAATATAGAAGGCAACTCAGAGGCATCAAGGTTAAGAAAAATCCTCTCCAAAAATCCAGTAATGCCAAGTTGCCTAAAAAACAATGACGGTTCCTGGACAAACTCAAGCGAAGAATCGCTCAATCTGCTCCTGGATGTACATTTTCCAGACAGCTCTCCTTACGTTAATAGCACTGATCCTGATCCTAACAACATACTCAGTAGCATAACTCCTCCACAAGGTCTGATTACAGAGGAAAAATTAAAATGGGCAATAAACAGCTTCAATCCATACAAATCTCCTGGGCCAGATGGAATAATTCCAGCGGAATTACAGGAAAATTCCGATATTCTGATACCCATTCTGGTAAACATCTTAAATGGTTGTATCGCTCTGGCTCACATTCCTTTGTCATGGAGAGAAGTAAATGTTATTTTCATCCCCAAAGCTGGCAAACCTAGCCATGTTAATCCTAAAGATCTAAGACCTATTAGCCTTTCATCATTCCTACTTAAAACATTTGAACGTCTGATTGAAATCCATTTGAGGGCAAACATTGATAAGTCCTTACTATCCAATGCTCAACATGCTTATAACAAAGGGAAATCTGTAGAAACCGCTCTACATACGCTGGTTCGTACTATCGAACACTCCCTTCATCATAAGGAGTTCACCTTAGTTGCTTTCCTGGATATAGAAGGAGCTTTTAACAATGTCGACGCATCCGCAATCACATCTGCGCTGTCATCTCTAAAGGTGGATAAGTCAATCAGTAATTTGATAAATCATATGCTGATAAGCAGGATTATTAATTCAAAACTGGGCGATTTTACTACTCGAAGGACTGTCAGTAGGGGTACGCCGCAAGGCGGCGTCCTCTCTCCTCTCCTTTGGAACCTAGTCGTAAATGAACTACTAGTGATTCTTGATGGGGAGGGGCACAGGGTGATTGCCTATGCGGACGATGTTGTGATAGCGATATCTGGTAAGCATCCTAATACTCTGAAGGAACTCCTACAAAATGCTCTAAACAAGCTTACTAACTGGGCAGATCAATGTGGACTCGGTGTCAACCCCCACAAAACTGAACTTGTCCTATTTACCAGGAAATATAAAATCCCACACATAGACCCTCCCCTCATCAAAGGTATACCGCTTAAATTCTCAGACAAAGCAAAATATCTGGGTCTTATTTTGGACAAGAAATTAAGCTGGAAGCCCAATATCCAAGAGAGAGTCAACAAAGCCAACATAGCTCTTTTCTCTTGCAAAAAAGCCGTAGGTAATAAATGGGGTCTACAAACTCATATAACACACTGGCTATACATCTCAGTCATTAGACCGATACTTACATATGGAGTGACAGTATGGTGGACTGCGCTGGAAACAGCAACTAACCGCGATAAGCTCAGCAAAGTCCAACGAACAGCCTGTTTAATCATGGGTGGAACTCTCCGCTCAACTCCTTCTGCTGCACTTGATGTTCTTTTTCATCTCATACCGCTAGATATTTTTAGCAAACAATCGGCCGCTAACATAGCCATTCGACTTAAAGCCTCCTCGCAGTGGATCAATAATGATATTGGTCACTCTACTATACTGAACTCGTTCAGTAGTCTACCTAGTAACGTCGATTACACCACCCCTCATCCAAAATTTGATAAAAATTTTCAAGTATCCATCCCTTCCAGGTCTTCATGGGAAAATGAGTCGTTTTTGATAGACGAAGCAATTCATTTCTATACAGATGGATCTAAAACCGATGACGGGGTCGGTGGAGGCGTATACTCCGAAAAATTAAATCTTTGTCTATCTTTTCGTCTTCCCAATCACTGTAGCGTGTTCCAGGCAGAGCTTTTAGCAATAAAAGAAGTCCTCTCTTGGCTAAAAGAAAACGTTATATCGACAACCGATATACGTATCTTCTCAGACAGTCAAGCTGCCTTAAAGTCACTGGACTCTGTATCCATTACTTTATTGCCATTACTTTATTTATTTATTATTATTATTATTATTAGTCTTGCACAGTAAGATACAATATCTTTTAAGGTAGTACAAGCTTAAGCGTTATAATTATTTTACATGAAATGAATGATTTTAAATTTTAAACAAGATGACTTTAAAGAACCATTAATAAGAAAAGAAAAACTACATCAACATAAGAATAAATTAATAGGTAAAGAAAATAAATAAATTAAATTAAATGCACTTAATTGTAATACCTTATAACACCTATAATACAAGATACAAAATACAAGAATTAGAAAAATATCATCACAGCGCCTGAAAATAATGTCTTAGTCTCATTTTAAACTGGGTTGTACAACTTATCATCCTAATAGATTGAGGTAGGGAATTCCACAACCGAACCGCGTGTACGAAAAATTGACGGCTCGAAACAAGGTAGGAGAAGCGTACTGGTATCAGATCGCAACTTCGAGTGGATCGTGGAAAAAGGATTTTGTTGTAGAGATATGGTGGTTGTCGTGTTTGCATGACATTGTGGAGCATTATTAAGGTCCTAAACGAAAATAAATTATCAAGAGAGAAACCGTGTATTAGTCTTGTATATGAGGAAATATGATCATATCTCCGAAGACCAAAAATATATCTTGTCACGCTATTATAAACAACATTAAGTTTCCGTCTGTCCTTGGAATCACAATTGCTGAAAAGTTCACACCCAAATAACAAAAGCGGTATAAGCAGTGCCTTAGCAAGAATCATTCTTGTTTTGATTGGAGTAATTCTTTGGGTGGTCCATAACATACGTAAACTACCGTATACTCTACCTGTGATAAGTTTAATGTGATTTGTCCAGGTGAGTGTCTTATTGAATACTACTCCAAGATTCTTGGCTGAGTCAACAAACTGAATAGGATTATTATTGAGTAGAATTGGAGAAAAGTAGGATGTGTCTGTATAGTCTTTTGAAATGACTAAGCATTTGGACTTAGTTGGATTTAAACAAAGTCCGTTTGATTGAGACCACACCAAGATCTTACTTAGATCTTCGTTTATCTCGCAAATACCATTTTCAATTAACCCCAGTGGACAACTATACCTAAGCTGTACATCATCTGCATACATGTGTATGGAAGATTTAAAGCGTAATAACGGGAGCTCATTAACATACATAGTGAAAAGTAATGGGCCCAAAATAGAACCTTGAGGAACACCTCGGGATAGTGGAAGAAAACTTGAGGTTTGTTCGTTAGCAACTACTGCTTGGTACCTGGAACTAAGATACGAGAAAATGAGCCTCACTGATGATGACGTGAATTTAAATTTATTCTTCAATTTGATTAACCATTAACTCACAAACAGCCCAAAATTGTCGATCATCTCTGGTGGAGATGTCAAAACAGTTTAACATTCACCTTACATGGGTGCCGGGGCATAGAGACATTCCAGGAAATTGTAAAGCTGACGAACTTGCAAAAAACGGAACAATATTACCTTTGTTGGATAGCAAATCTAACATCGGTATACCCCTAGCTACTTGTAAACTTATGCTAAAGCAAGATACCATAAAGAAAGCCAACCACAGGTGGACCAGCACCCCAACTTGCCGGTCTACTAAACTGATTTGGCCATTGTTTGATGCCAAACGCTCAAAACAACTAATTTCTATTGGTAGATTGCATATTAGCTCCATTATAGGTGTCCTTACTGGGCACTGCCTAATAGGAAGACATGCTTCTCGTCTTGGAGTTCCTGCAAATGACTTTGGCAGAAGCTGCATGGATGAAGAAGAAGAGGAGTCAATTCCCCACCTTCTATGCTCTTGTCCTGCCCTAGCGCAAAGACGTAGACTCCACTTGGGAGACTACTACTATAACGATCCTAGTGATCTAAATAATTCCGACATTCACTGTCTCAAACGCTTCATTATTAGCTCAAAATGGTTTAACGAGTAAGGGGGATTTTTGAAATCCTTGTGGTATCACAACGGAGCAAATATTGGTCTAAGTGTGCTGTCCTTTTCCGGTCAGCAGCCACTTTAACCTAACCTAACCTAGCATTCTGTTTTTGTCTCTTATTACTAAAAGAAAAAGAGGCTGGGTGCGACCCACACTTATAACTTCCCATTTGTGGTCTTGAAAACTTTGTATTTAGTTTTTTTTTCAAATAACCAAGTTTTCAGCGAAACAAACTTTAGCTGTAAAATTCAAACAACATTATTTTAAGATTAAAAAGCATTTTAATTATTTAAAGAGATTTGAAATTGAGATTGTTGATGTATACCTAAGTTGTTGTTTGTTAAAACTGTCAATTCGATACTTTTCAAAATTTTACCATATGTTAATAATTGTATTATATCGATACCTTGCCGTAAGAATGTACTAAGCGACACTTTTTTCGAAAATGACTTTTTGATGAGGAAATATACTATATGTTAAGGACCACGTTTTGGGCTGGGTTTCGCTAACCTATTATGCATGAAAAGGAAACTAGAGTACAAATAAAAAAAATTATCAACTGCCATGTTTTCTCATTAAAATATTAATGTTGCCCCCTGAATTTTGTATTATCCGCCAAAAACATTATGCTAAGCGACATTAATAAAGATCTCATTGTCGTGAGCAACAAAAAATTTTGTTAGATGTCACTTAGTTTAACCAAAATTGTCTCTTAGCACACTGTGATTCAACTAGAACTTTCTTCGTTTTTTTCGTTTCCTGAACAATTTTAGAAATGTCGCTTAGTATACATTCTTACGGGAAGGTATCGATGTATAAAACAACATACTTTAGAAGGCACTATCGGTGTTCATTCCCAAGAAATTCGACTTGAAATACAATTTTAACTAGTTTTCACTAGAATTTTTGATAGTTTTTTTATTTAAAAAAAAACTATTAATTCAATATTTGTCAACATTTTACCAATTGTACAAAATTATACTATGTATAAAATAAACTAAATTAGAAGTCAATATCACTACTAGTTTTCGAGAAATTTGAGTCGAAAAACAATTTTTACCAATTTTCAATAGAATTTTATATAGTTTTTTATTTTTTGTAAAAAAACTATAAACTGATTTTTTTTGAAATTTTCACCAGTTGTTAAACACATTATTTTTCGTAAAATAAAATTATTTTGAGTTTCAAATTGTTTTCCGTTCTTAGAATATCTGGGTTATGAAATTTTTTTTTTCAGTTTTTTTTGTTTAAAAAAATAACGGTATGTTCATTTTTTTCCAAATTCATACCAAATCTGTATGACCTTATAGTGAGCACATTAAATTTTATTTGAAATCAATAGCATTATTTTTTCGTGAGATATTTGAAACTAACCAAAATTTTTACTTTTTGTTAAAACCGTTATAGTGAAAAAACTACTAACTGAATTTTAATAAACACCCTTTCAGCCTCTTTTGAAGTTATTATCTATCAAACAAAATTTATTTGAAGTCGATATCTTTACTCGTTCTTGAGATATCGACGACGAAAAATGGTACAAGAACGTACGGACGTACGAACGTACGAACGTACGAACGTACGAACGTACGTACACACACACACACAGACATCTCTCTAAAAATGATTGAAATAGCCTCTAGGGACCTTGAAACGTCGAGAAATGTCAAAAATTCCAATTTGACAAATCGGACCGATTACAATAACTCCCTATGGGAAGTTAATAAAGGAAAAATAATTTTATCCTTATGAACAGTTTTCTCTAATAACATAAAATTCCTAGTCTATTCCATAGGAGCAAGTCGTGCCATTTATTTTTAGTTGTAATGTTTCGTGAGTGATTATACCTTTCTCCAGACCCTTAGGACTTTAGGACAAACATCAGTTTTATAAATAAAAAAGAGGCTGGGTGCGACCCACACTGATAACTTCCCATTTGTGGTCTTGAAAACTTTATATTTAGTTTTTTTCAAATAACCAAATTTTCAGCGAAACAAACTTTAGCTGTAAAATTCAAACAAACATTATTTTAAGATTTAAAAGCATTTTAATTATTTAAAGAGATTTGAAATTGAGATAGTTGATTTTGATCGTGAGCAAAAAAATTTGTTAGATGTAACTTAGTTTAACCAAAATTGTCCCTTAGCACACTATGATTCAACTAGAACTTTCTTCGTTTTTTTCGTTTCCTGAACAATTTTAGAAATGTCGCTTAGTATACATTCTTACGGGTTCATTATCGGTGTTCATTCCCAAGAAATTCGACTTGAAATACAATTTTAACTAGTTTTCACTAGAATTTTTAATAGTTTTTTTATTTAAAAAAAAAAAACTATTAATTCAATATTTGTCAACATTTTACCAGTTGTACAAATTTATACTATGTATAAAATAAACTAAATTAGAAGTCAATATCACTACTAGTTCTCGAGAAATTTGGGTCGAAAAACAATTTTTACCAATTTTCAATAGAATTTTATATAGTTTTTTATTTTTTGTAAAAAAACTGGAAATTGATTTTTTTTGAAATTTTCACCAGTTGTCAAATACATTATTTTTCGTAAAATAAAATTATTTTGAGTTTCAAATTGTTTTCCGTTCTTAGAATATCTGGGTTATGAAATTTTTTTTTTCAGTTTTTTTAATTTAAAAAAATAACGGTAAGTTCATTTTTTTCCATATTCATATCAAATCTGTATGACCTTATAATGGGTACATTAAATTTTATTTGAAGTTAATAGCATTATTTTTTCGTGAGATATTTGAAACTAACCAAAATTTTTACTTTTTTTTAAAACTGTTATAGTGAAAAAACTACTCACTGAATTTTAATAAACGCCCTTTCAGCCTCTTTCGAAGTTATTATCTATTAAACAAAATTTATTTGAAGTCGATATCTTTACGCGTTCTTGAGATATCGACGACGAAAAATGGTACAAGAACGTACGGACGTACGAACGTACGAACGTACGAACGTACGAACGTACGTACACACACACACACAGACATCTCTCTAAAAATGATTGATATAGCCTCTAGGGACCTTGAAACGTCGAGAAATGTCAAAAATTCCAATTTGACAAATCGGACCGATTACAATAACTCCCTATGGGAAGTTAAAAAAAAGTTCACGAAAAAAGGAAAGATTTATTTTCCAATGTAAGTAATCAAACTTAAAGCAATTCATCACCAAACTACCAGCTTTTGCAAAGCCTAATAGTTGGTTATCTGCTGTTCTTTCGTGAATGCTGTGCTTACCAACTAATCTGCAAAAGGAGTCTTCCTTTTCAAATATACCATGACCCAGAGGTCATACAACTGCTGCTTGATATGTTTTGGAAACATGTGTTAATGTGGATCTCAGCCAAGCTATAACAAAGTCAATAACTTTTCTTATTAACCGATGACCCACGAGAAATCCGCATCCTTACTTGTTCAACTTCAGTTGAAATAAATGTCGCAATTCTATCTTCTTGTCATACCTGATTCAATCCATTGATAATCTTGACTTTTATAGGTTTTGCCAAGTCGATTCCGGGATGACTTGAGCAGTTACTCTGTGGTTAGTCCCTGGAGGTGAAATAGGGACCACTGATGTTTAATTAAGGTTGCATCACTGGCCATCGTCATGATGGCTCGCAGCAACTTTGTTACTTTTAGAATGTAATAGATCTTCGCTTGCAAAGAGAGAAAACTTAAGTTAGATTTCAAACAATATCCCACTGTTGTATACCAGTTTTCGTTGGCTTGGTTTTGGTCTAACTCAGGTGATATGTATCAGCCTTCCTCTGATATTAAAGAATATTTTGAAAAAGAAAAAAATATTACCTTGCAATTCATATGAATTACTTTAACCTCACATTGAACCAAGTAAACAAGAAAATGCATGACTAGTTGATTTGACTTGAGACCATACCTTACCAGCAATACCATTGACATTTACTCTATTTGCTCTTGTTTCTTCATCCAGCACATCGTGCCAAGCACGCAAAAATTTGGGAACGACGTCTGATGCGAGGATTCCAAGTGGCCCCAGTTCCGACCGCAGTAGCAAATAAATCATCCTCAAATAACGTCAACGGAGAAGGTGACATCAACGAAATCAAAATCGAGGGTGAACCCAATCAACCACCTGTCCACGAAGACCCCAAATCTCGATTCCGTCGTATAGCCCGCATAGTGGCTAGTCAATCGGCCGTCCACAAATGGAATTTGGTGCTGCAAGGAGTGGCAAAGAACTCTCAAATCGGCCGCTGCTGCAGCAAGGAGAGTTACAATAGCTTGCAACATCTACAGAAAGCCATCGGAGAGGCAAAGAGGTAAGAAATGAGTTCATTTCGAAATCTGAATCCAGAGTAGATGTCAATCTATGAGTGTTCTTTCTTTTCACAGGTTGGTATTACTCTCCCCACCCCCACATGGCACTGGTAGCGAAACACCAGTTATCGAATTCGAGGATGAAAAAACCAGCACGCTGTTGGATCTGTTGAATAAAATTGGCGCTGAGTTGACAGGCACGGATGAAGTGAACGAGGACAGCGACATTACGAATGCAAAATCAGTTCATAAGCTGGTGGAGGATGTGTCATCATCAAAGCAGGCAACGAACCCAATGCCTCCGGACATTCACCCAGTTATTACTGAATATGGATTCATATCGCCACCGCAGTCGTTGAAGCGTGATGCGGTTGTGGCTAAGGAGTCACACAACCAGCAACGTAAAACGCCTCTGGTTGACACCAACAAGTCCACAACAACAAAGAGCCAAAATGAAGTGATTCTATCAGCATCAAGTCTTGGTTCTAGTGGAACTGGCGTTGTTGGTATAGAAGGAGCAGCTGAATTACTCTTGAGGAATGCAGATGCTAAGATGCTAGCGGGCAAAGCAATTAAAAAGAATCCACCTCCTCCTGCTCCACATGTTGCTGTTGCTACAAGTGCAAGTGGAAAAGGAGGAAGTAATGCTGCTAAGTCCACAGCCACACCCAAGCCACCAATGCTGAGTAAACTATCATCATCGGTGCATCCATCGCAGCCGTCCATGCAGCAGGATTCTTTCGAAGTGACATTCTTCGAGATGGACGATGCCATGGAGGAGATGTATAGTGCTGGCTTAACAGACAGCCCGTTGGAGGCAAGTGTAACACTCCAACCACCGCCGCCGCCGAAACCGGCATCGACTCCAAGGAGCCCTTATAAAAGGGGTACGGGCAGACAAGGATGGTTTTAAGGTTTGAAGATTCTGTGTTGTATACAGCAACAGGAAGGACGATTATGTGAGCGTTTTAGTTTTAATATAAGATTAAAGAAGAGAATGAAAAATATTTATACCTCATGATGTCAAAAAAATAAAAAAAAAAAACAAAAAAAAAAAATAACAAATACCAAACTCTGGCAAATTAAAGTGCAATTATTTATAAAATACAAAATCAGAAATTGTTTTCTTTCGAAAAATGTTTGCCATTCAGTGAGCTTTAATGATGAACAGACATTTTTATTTACGGAACAGATTTTATACACTCAAAAACTTTCGTGTGTAAATATTACTGTGTGCATTTTACAATTTTATTCGTGGTTCTCCAACATTTCCTTAAATATCCATTGTAAGAAATAATAACAGAAGGTAATTTTTTTTAAGTTAAAAATAAATAAAGTTAAAAAAACTAAAAAGTATCTTAAAATATTAATTAATTCATTATAAATATAATTAACAATAAAACTAATGTTTATATATTTTATTTTTATTTATTTATTTATTTATTATTAATTTATATTTATTTATTTATTTTATTTTTTGAAAACGAGCATAGAACTAATTGTGCACTTGATGAGCCATTAACCCGCTGTGTCCGGGAAATTAATCGTATTTCTTATGTTATTGATTTTAACTTCCATATCAGTCGCACTATTTTTAAATCTATTCTACAGCTTCATTTTTTTTTAATTAATTTTTAGTTTGAATATGTACATACCTAGTCCTGCCATAAGTTCTGTCCCTGACAAAAACACGTTTTATTTAAAAAATAAAAAAGCAATCAAAATTCTTTTTACGCCATTTATTAAGTATTAAATTTACAATATAAATATATAAGAAATTATTCAAAATGCCGCCCCTTACCCTTCAAACACTGTTACGTGCCCAATCGCACGAACTCGAGCCAAACTGCACGACCAGTCGAGCACCCTTTTAAATTAAATAAAACACCACACTTTAATTTAGAATGTTTAATAAAAAAAAAACAATAATAATAGAAAAAAGAAACACACAAAAAAGATGGAGTAAAACACAGAAAAAAACACAAAAACACATATCGAAATCACTATTGTGGTAATTAAGGGTGGTTTCGTTGCACGCCGGGGCATGTTGTACTCTGCTGCACAGCCGCAATCCAGTCCTGTAGGTACCTGAAAAGAAAAGAAAAGATAAATAACATGAAAGTTTTGAGGAATGAAAGTGTTTTCAGAATCTGTCACCAAACTACCCTTAATTAAAAGTAATTTGGCTGCAGACTCTGAAAAACAAAAATACTTATCCTTATCGCGTAGTTATCCATATTTATGTCTCTGCAAATTATCGTAGTAAGTATTCTGAAACAAAACAAAAGAAGAAAATTACATGGAAATAATTGCTAAACTAAAATATGTATGTATGTACAATGTACATATATGTATACATAGGAAAATACTCACCGGCGATCCGTGTTGATAATCCTACCATTCTGTATGTTGTGTCGAAATTTTTGTCCACGAATGTTATTTATTAGTACATATATTATTGATAAGTTTGATTATTTATTATTTATTTATATTTATCTTAATTTTATTATGTAACTTTGATTTTATTTAAACAAAACACTAAAAAATTGAAAATGATAATGAACGACCGAATGGAATGTTGTTGACAAATGAGATTGAATGAATGAATGAATAATTGGGGTATAAAAACACTGCGACCTAAAGATCTATTGTGTCCCCCATCAAGAACTGGATGAGGTTGGCTCAATATTACAGTTCTTCCTCCAAATCTGCCCCTCTGAGGAATCGAAGTATTTGGAGTATTTTAAGGGATGATAATTCACTCTCTTTTATGTGGTGCTTGCCCAGATACCTGTGCCTTTGATGCACGAGTGCATCACATTTCCCCAGTATGTGGTCAGGTGTCTCTTCGTGAGTGTTGCAGAATCTGCAAGTCGCGCTGTTTACCAGGCCAAGGATGTTGAGGTGTCTTCTCAACCTACAGTGGCCTGTGAGAAGCCCTGTAATTTTCCTTAGGTTGTTCCTACTTAAGCTAATGCAGGTTAGGAAACGCTCTCGGTTGTAGTCCCCGAGTAGGAGTTTTGCCTGTCTTAGCTTAGGGAGTTCTTTCCAGATCTTTGATCTTTTTGTCTCCTCTTCTGTTTTGATTTTGTTTTTGATCACGTTTTCTCCTATTCCGCAGTAGGGCTCTGGCCCTGTAAGGGGTGTCGATGCACCTATTTTTGCTAAGGAGTCTGCCACTTCGTTGCCCTGGACACCAACGTGGCCTGGTACCCAATGGAGCGTGACAGTGTTATTCTTGCCCAGTTTATTAAGCTTAGTCACGCTTTCCCAAACAAGTTTGGAGCTGATGGCGTAGGAGCTTAGTGCTTTTAGTGCAGCCTGACTGTCTGACATGATGGCAATGTTTTGGTTTTTGTATTTCCTATCGAGGTTTCTTCCAGCACATATGCCTATGGCATTTACTTCTGCCTGGAATATGCTAGTGGACTGTCCCATCGGTAAGGAGAGTTTAGTTCTAGGCCCAAAAACTCCAGCACCAGTCCCTTCAGCCGTCCTCGATCCATCAGTGTACCATTTGATGGTATTTTCTTTAAGACTATAGTTTATTGTTTCGCCTAACCAGTCTTTTTTGCAACTTAACTCCGTTTTGAAATGTTTCTCGAAGTTATATCTTTTGATCATACCATCTCTTGGGATGTCAATGAGGTTTGTTACTGAGGACCGGATTATCGAATCTTTTTCCCTGTTACCAATAATTTTACTCGTCCCAGTACCCTCCTTGGCAAATCTCATTATGGCTCCCTTAGCAGCATTTTCAATGACCACGTGTAGTGGCGTCAGATGAAGGATGGTTTCCATCGCTGCTGTAGGGCAAGTTCTCATTGCTCCTGTTATGCATATACATGCAAGCCTTTGCAATTTGTCTAGTGATTTCCTAGTTGTGTTTAGTTCGGTTCTTTTATACCATGCAATCGCCCCATAGGTAATGATGGGTCTTACCATCATGGTGTACATCCATCTTATGATGTTTGGTTTGCAGCCCCATGATTTACCTGCAAGTCTCTTGCATATCATAAGGGCCTTTGTGGCTTTCCCGACAGTTATTTCGACATGCTTGTTCCAGAGGAGTTTGCTATCTAGTGTAACTCCTAAATATTTGACCTCCCTCTGGATGTCGATTACATCTCCCGCCAACCGAATGGGTTTCATGCGAGGTAAAAGTCTTTTACTGGTAAATGGTACTATCGTTGTTTTGGTAGGGTTGATGTTAAGTCCCACAGATATACACCATTTCCTAGTTATAGACAGCCCTCTCTGGACTATATCACAAAGAGTTTCTTCGTACTTCCCCAGTGCCGTTATAACGATGTCATCAGCAAAGCCAATACATCGAATTCCTTGGGAGGTTAGACTTTCTAGTAATTCATCAACTACAAGACTCCACAGCAAGGGTGATAATACCCCTCCCTGCGGACAGCCTCTTGTTGTAATGACTTTCTGGACGTTAAGTCCTGCATATGCTTCCGCCGTTCTTGTACTAAGCATTTTACTTATCCATCTGACTATAGTGATAGGAACTCTCTTCCTTTCTAGAGCCGAATGAACTGCTTCGTGAGAGGTGTTGTCGAAGGCCCCCTCAATATCAAGGAAGGCGCATAATGCCGTTTCTTTAGTATCTAAAGCTCTCTGTATTATATTAGTTAGTTCGTACAGAGCGGTTTCTGTGGATCTACCCGCTCTGTAAGCATTCTGACGGTGATTTAGGGGCATGTTTACTAATACTTCCGATCTAATGAAGTTATCAATTACCTTTTCCAAAGTTTTCAGTAAGAAGGATGTTAGGCTTATTGGCCTGAATGACTTAGGATGTGTGGTATCTTTTTTCCCCACTTTGGGGATGAAAATTACCTTTGCTCTTCTCCATAGACTTGGTATGTACCCAAGTGCAATACTACTTCGAAGCAGTCTAATAAGATAGGGCATCAGTTCCTCTTTACCTTTCTGCAAGAGCGCAGGAAAGATGCCATCTACGCCCGGTGATTTGAAAGGTTGAAAGGTACTTAACGCCCATTCAATCCTATTGCCTGAACAGATAGTCGAAGCTATCTTCCAGTCTTCCCGGTTAGGCCTTAGAGGTATTCTCTCTATCATATTTCCTACCATTGGTAAGCTGCCTGGAAAATGAGTATTTAGCAGTAGGGTTGACCTTTGCTCCTCGTTTTCAGTGAAGCTACCATCGGCGTAACGAAGTGCCAAAGAGGTTAATGTGTTATCTTTGGCTAGAGCCTTGTGTAATCTTGCTGCTGCAGGTGTCGACGAAATGCCCTCACAGAAATTAGCAAAACTATTTCTCTTAGCTCTCCTTATTTCTCCGTTATATTTGGTCAGCTCTGCAGAGTAGTTATGCCACTCTCCAGTACTCTTTGCTTTATTGAAGAGCTTTCTTACCTTGGATCTTAGTTTTGACAGATTATTGTTCCACCATGGAGCATCCTTCTGCCTTTTAATGGGTTTAAGGGGACAACTGAGTTCGTAAGCCTCATTTATAGCCCCGCTAAATTCATTAACTAAGTGTTCTAACTCAAGGTTACTGTTTGTCGTTTCTTGTGGACCTATACGTTCAAGACTAGTCTTTAGGACAGTTTTGTACAGGTTCCAGTTTGTTTTCTTAGGGTTCCTGCCAGAGGTGTTCTCTGTCAACAGGTTTTCTAAAGTAAACACTATAATTCTATGATCAGACATAGAAGGTTCGTTGGAGACTCTCCAGTCTCTAACTAATCGACTTAAGTTCGGGGTTCCAAACGTTAAGTCTAGAACTTCCTTCCTTACTCTAGTAACAAATGTAGGTGTGTTCCCTACGTTAAATATATCTAGATTTTTCTCGATAATAAAGTCTAAAAGGTACTCACCCCTTTGATTAGTATCGGTACTACCCCACGTTGTATGGTGGGCGTTTGCGTCACATCCAACCATCAGTGGTAGTCCTTTGCTGTTGCAGTAGTCCACTAGCTTTTTCACTTCGACTGGTGGTATGTTGGCGTCGTCACCGGCGAAGTAGGCTGATGCTACAACCATCGTGCGGAGGTTGCCCTCGATGTCGATTTGGGCTTGTATTGGTACCAAGTCCCGCGTCATAAATTCTGAAAGACATATAAAATTTATGTTATTTCTTATCTTTATGCATGCTCTGGGCGAGTCAATCCTCGTATCCCATATTAACTTAGAGTCCTTACATGTTAGGCCCCTAACTTGGCCCCCGTAAATCCAGGGTTCTTGGATCAGAACTAGCCCTAGGTTATCCGCTGTGAATTTTCTTGCTATGACAGCTGATGCTGCCTTAGCGTGGTGGATATTCGCCTGAGCTAGCCTGGTTCTGATCCCGCGTCCAGACATTTTAATTTTATTGGGTAGGGGCAAATGCCCCTTCATCTGCAAGCAGATCATCCTCCTCGTCCATTGGAAGCGACTCGTTCAAATCGAATGGGCTAGGAGAGAGGTCAATGCCCTCCATCTCTTCGCTCATCCGACTTGCTTCGTTTGTTGCCAGTGTTCCTACCTGGATTTGGATGACTGCTATGGTGTGGGTGTGGTTGTGGGTTTGTTCAGGGGTCTGGGTGGGTTTTGGAGTATAGGAAGGTAAAAGGATTTGTGAAGGTTGGGAGGATTGTACGGGTTGGGAGGTTTGGAAGGGTTGGGAGGTTTGGGAGGGTAGGGTTATGGTTGTGGTTGTGGTGGACGCTAATAAGGTGGGAAGGGGGGTGTTGGTGGGCAAACTGGATTGGGGTTGGGTTGTGGTTGTGGGTGTGGTGGGAGCTAACGAGGGGGGGAGTGGGGTGTTGGTAGGCAAACTGGATTGGGGTTGGGTTGTGGTTGTTGATGTGGTGGGATCTATTGAGGGGGGGAGGGGGGTGTTGGCAGGCAAACTGGATTCAGCTGTGGTAGGGATGGTGTTGGCTCCTCTACCTGCTACTTCAATACAGCTCATCTTACTGTTTTTTCGTAGGCCAGTAACGGGGATCTTCCCGAATTTGTAATGCAGTTGATGCCCTGCCTTACTTATGGCCTCCGCTGACTGACCGTCAATGCTGATTACCAGGAGCTGTCCTTTGCCCTCGACCTTGCTCGACAGGATCTTCCATGCATTTACAATCATTCCCTCATTCTGGGCCTGGATGAGCGCGAGCGATTTTTTGTCGTCTTGCCCGGTGCTTCTTGGCAGAAACAGCGTGATGTTGTGCATTTTGGGGATGTCATCGCCCATACATGCCATCAATTCGCTGCCCTTCCAAGTACTCAGCTTGGAGGCTTTTTCCTTGAGCCAATCTGCCGTCTCTTGCCCAGCGCAGTCGACTAACAACAGTCCCGCCCTGAAGTGCACGCCATTAAATTTCAGTTTATGCGTCCAACCAAGGGAGACTTCCTCAATAATGGCATCCTCCAATACTGACAATTCGTCAGCACTGAGGGAGACCTGAGGGTACTCCTTTGGCAGAACCGCAATCCTCAATGTACTGGCCGCGCTCGCGTACGAGAGCTGTTGTACGTCGGCTCCGATTTTAGCGGTGCTCGTTCCCGCTGTGGTTGCTGGCGACGTTCTAGCTTTTTTGACGTCTTGCCTTAGGGGAGGAGTTATAAGGTGGCTCTTCCTCTTACCCTGTTCTAGGCGTTGTGCAGGTTCTTTCTTTGCATCCGCCTTTCTCTCGTCTACTTTCTTCCGGGCGTCCTGCGGGGACATGCCCTCGGCGAGGAACCGGAGGTACCATCTTGCACCTGCACCGCTGAGTCCCTTCCTATTTGGGTCATCCCGGCCACCTGGCTCGCCCATTTTCGGAAGTGGGCCGTTCTTTTTCCTGCTTTGGCCACTTTCTTTTTCCCGGTGCATCATTCTGGTAGACTCAGAGACAGCTTTTGATGGTGTCATTTTCCCATCAGTGATTGCTTTGACAGCATCCTTCACCGGCTTGGGAGGTAATCTCCTCATGCTAGCTTCAGATGTGCCAGGAGTATCATCTGTAACTCGCCTGGGTGGCATTTTCCCCTGACTCGTTGTAGACGATTCTCCTTGAGCTGCCCGGTATTGCACTTGCCCATGAGGCTTTCTCTTGAAGAAGTGACTGATGTTCGGTCTCGACTCGTCTCCACGGAGGTTAGACTCCATGCGATCCGCATACTCATTCGCGGTGACATCCCGCGGAATGTTAAATTTAATGTGGTTGGTGTTATTTTTTTGTTTTTTGTTTTTTGGCATTTTAGATTTTGTTCCCACGAGTAGCTAGAGAAGGGTAGGTCCGCCATATCAGAGCTCCGCATGATATGGTAAGGTCATGGTTACTCTTCGATTCGACCTGGTGTCGAAGAGGTTCCGTTAGAATACAGCCGGTATACCCCCTGGCTGCAAACCATCCAATAGGCACGGTTCACGTAACACCCTGGATTAGGGGGGGCAGTTCTTAGTTCGTAACTCCTCAAAATCACTACCGGATTGGGACTTTCCAAACCTGTAGGTCAGATGAATCTTTGAAACTTAAGCCTCCGCACCGCGGCAAGGTGACTGCCACGCGAAGGGACAAATGAGATTAGATGTCAAATGTGAAGAGTGGAATCCAAAAAGGCATTGCCAGCACATTGTGCTGAATTAGATTAGTTTTGATGTGGATTGTATTAAGAAAAGGGTAAATGCAATACAATTAGTTATAAGATAATTTATTTTAGCCAATTTTATTATTATTTTTCTATTATTTTATTATTTATTTAGTTTTAATAGCTTATTACTTATTCTAAGTCGGTTAGTGCAATATTAGGTGTAAGTTTAGGATCCACACCCATACAAATATATATGATATTATGTAACAGACACAGACAACAGTATTAGGCATAGGAAATGGAATTCAATTAGAAAAGTATTGCTGACAGGGGAAATTATAACAACAAATTCCAGTCTGCAAACTTTTATTTACTTAATTCAAATGTAAGTTGAGGGGCAATGACCGATTATGATATAATCCAAAAATGCATTCGAATAAGATCTACCGAAAAGTCTATATATTAAGTGTTGCCGCAAGTGCCTATAGCGAAGGAAATTATAAGTTTCTATTTTTTTTGCCTACAAATAATTTCTAAGACTAAGTCTTTTACAAATTCCTTTTATGTTACAACATAAAAGCAACTTAGGAAAAAAAAGAATATAGAAATTTGATATTACGGTGAGTTAGATGTTAAAGTTTAAAATAATTCATACGAATTAAATACTTATACAAAAATTTTAGAATCAAACCAGAGAGAGAAGGAAAATTGCATACTAGAGGTTCTCGATATACGTACCTTGTGAGTTCATATTCCCGAAGGAACTTTGGGACCCCGGTCTTTTTAACAAAGCAGAGGTATATATCTTAAAATTGTACATACATAAATGAATATAGAATTCAAAACTAATTTTATGATGGGTGTCTCATCTTCGTAGGTTCGAAGCACGATCGGAATAGGGAAACGGTGTATATATGCACTTAGGTTATACAACCATACATATAGGTATACTGTACCCACCAAGGAATAAAACGGATTCCTAGACTAGCTGATTCGAGCCTCTGCTCTTAATTTTTTTTGGTATTTGGACTATATTCCACTGGCCAGTTACAAGGGTGTGAAAACCTTTTCCTGAATTTTTGGCGACTGGCGACAGGATAATTCTATTTAGAAAAAAATTGATGAACAAAAAAATTTCAAAGTGCTTTTTTTATCCCTTCTGGATTTTTGAACTTTTTAAGTAGTTTTTTTACTAATTTTAATCTAATTTTTGCAACTTTTTTTGTGAAAGAAGAAAAGAAAATTAAAGTAAAAAGAGTTCAATATTAGAAAAGTGAAGTAAACGGAAAGTGGGCAGTAAAGGTTTTTCTTTGGCTTTATGAAGTGTAATATATGTGTATCTATAGATAAAACCACAGTGTTGAAAGAGTGCTTGGCTATAAGATATAAGCCAACTCTACAGATACCAGTTCCTGATCAGTGCTGCCGGCAGGACGTCGAGGGACGGTGAAAGCTGTAAGTAATTTTCTTGTGGTGTTGTTATATTGAACAATAAATATATATATACATATACCATTTCATATAAGAAAAATTTACTTACATGGGTAAGGGAAAGAAGACCTACACTCCGGTGCTTCAAATTAAAGCCATTTTTAAATAAACAAAAAAAAATACTTAAAATAATTAATTTTTTTTGGCAAATCATTTGAGTTAAAAATCAGATACACTCTAGTGTCACTAAATTAACTCACTTTTTTTATTTTCAAAAATAAT
The DNA here is from genome assembly GCA_963931855.1 of Philhelius festivus. Classification (NCBI taxonomy): domain Eukaryota; kingdom Metazoa; phylum Arthropoda; class Insecta; order Diptera; family Syrphidae; genus Philhelius; species Philhelius festivus. Next base: position 29,474,074 of record OZ007557.1, on the reverse strand, counting down.
TTTTTTATAAAATTTTTCTATGAAAGACTATTGTCTTGGGACAAATAAATTTTTTCTTTTTTTCTTTTAATTTTTTTTTAAATACAGAATAAATTTATAAATCCTATACATACGTGAATAGAAATATGAATTTGATGTAATAAAAATTAAAGTTTAAAAGAATTAAAAGACTTTATCATCAAATTTGAGCTATGAAATAATAGATTGAGATAATGGATTGCTGAAAATTTAAAAGAGGTGTGTGAAGGATCGGTTGGGCCGACGATGAAGAGAAAGGGAGGAAAGAAGACAAAACGTGACAGCTAGACAATGACTTGACACTTACCTTTACTGATTTGACTGACTTTACTAATTATACGTATACTTACGCCATTAAACTATACCTACATTACTAACTATACTTACTTTGTTACTTACCCTTACAATACTTACCTTACCTAATGTACATACCTTGTACTTATGAATTTACCAAACATACTTACCTTAACTACTCATACTTACCTGACCTAGACTTAGACCTAGAAACATAAACATAAACTACGAAGACAAACTTTAACTGAGACAACGAACTAGTTAGCGATAGGAGGTTCATATTAGGGGCTACCTCATGAATACCGGTCAACGAGGTAGCATTGGTTGTATCTTAGAGATACAAGGGTGGCGAGACTAACCTTTGCCAACAACACCAGGCAAGGTCTTTGATGATTCGGCGAACCACTGTGTTGGTGAGACGATGGAGCGGATGGTGTCTTCTGGTGGTTATAAAATAATTTTTTTATTATGATAGGTTTTAGTTATAGGTTTAGATTTAAGAACACTCATATACATATATATGTACATGTGTACTTACATATGTATATACACAATTACATACATGTATGTTTAGTAAGTTAAGGGCTTAGAAAGTAGGTTTAGATTAGAATTTTTTTATTTTATCCCACTGAGAATTCATCAGAAGCCTCTTCCTTTCATCAATACAGTGGCATAGGTAACTATGTTTGTACAACTCAGTTTCCATTAGTATTCCTGGCCCTTAGCTTCCTATCCTATCCACTTTTCCTATCCTTATCCTTAGTACAGGCATGATTTTTTTTGTTTGCTGTGTGGGATGAGTTCGAAAGAGGGCAAGATCCACCCCAATCCTTCGAGTTTAGCCGAGCAAGAGCAAGCATGCCACCGCCCTTTTTTCGACTCATGAAGAATTACCCCTGTGGTACCCCAACACGCAACAATGGCGCCCAACGTTTTGAACGGCTTCAAGATTGATTGGGACTCCAAGGAGATGATCTTTACTTTAAGTTCATCCCCTTGGACTCACAACAATCTATTTTTAACCTTTTTTTTTATTTTTTTAATTAATCCTTATCCCATCCCCAAGTACAAGCATAGGGCAAAAGTTCTTTGTCTAGCCATAGATAGAGTTCAGCTGTCTAATCTGACGGGTTTAAAACCAGTAGATTCTATGAGGTAGAATAAAATCTATGGCAGAAAGGAACAGAGGAGAGTGAAGAGCAGATCACTCACTGTTAGCTTTACAATCAGGCACAGCCAGATGTATTATGTGACATGAGTGAGAAGTTTTGAAAGTCTACTCGAGTGGAGAATTGTCTCTGTTACCTAGCCAACCACTTTCAGGTTTAAAATCAGAAAACTCGATGTGGCAGGAAAACTAGAGATAGCTCGAAACTCTCGTCGAATCACAGAGACACCTATCGCAAATTGGACTGACTTCTGACATTATACAGGAACTTACGAATACTTAACTTGAGGAAGAAAGACATTACAAACACAAGACATTACAAAAGGACATTTCTTTTCTCTTTTATCGTTTTGGATACTCAATCGTGACTTCCCACACCTCAATATGAATATTGAAAAATCTTAATTTTTTTTTACATCTTTAAACAATACGTTTTCTTTTTTTTTTGAATTTTTTTTATTTTTTTTAACATTCTTTTTAAACAAGTTTTTTTTTTACATTGTTTTGAATTCTATTCTAGCATTCGTTTTGAATTACTTTTCTTAGATCCTTTTTTTTTTATTTTTTTTTACATTCTCTTTAACATTCTTTTTAAAGAATTTCGTTTTACATTCTTTTTAAATATCCTTTTTTTAATTATTTAAATAATTTTTTTTACTTTTTGCTTTTTTTTATCATTTTTTTTTACTTTTCACCTTTTTTTTTTGTTTGAATTCATCATTTATAACAATTTTTTTTTAAATTTCCATTTATTTTTTTTTTATTTTTGAATTTTTTTTAATTATTTCTTGTTTGAAGTCTTTTGCCTAGTATTGAAATTTTCATTTTTTTCTTTTTTTGAAATTTTCTTATCCTTTCTTTTGAATTCTTTTAGTATCCTACCTTTGAATTTTTTTTATCATTTCTTTTGATTTTTTTTTAATACTTTCTTTTGAAAAAAAAAAAAAAAAAAAAAAATGAATAAGCAACCAATGGGTGCGATCAAGAAAAGTACGGTAGTAAGAAGTAGAGGTAGGCGTCGACTTACTCGACATACCACCAGAACCGAGTTGAGCCCAAATCCTTCTGATACAGAGCTTAGCCAGAATAGGTCGCAAAACCCATTTGATGATCTATTAGGCGATAACCCCAATGGCTTAGCAAGTGGGTTACAGGCAAGTGTAGCAGATGTAGGGAGTCCTATACGGACAAAAGAATCAGGAGCTTCGACCCTAATTCCGATCATGGAGAGTACCGAAGAAACAAGAGACTCCATCAATAGATTGACACAGGCATTACAAAACGAACGTTTTCTAATAGAACAAGGAAACGAGGACGAAGGACAAAGTATGGACAAGGACAAAGGGGAATATGAAATAACGATGGGTGGAGAAAATCTTAAGAAAGTTATAGACTGTGCCATTTCAAGATCGATCAGCGAGGCCCATAATAAGACAATGACAATTTTGACAGAACAAACGAAAAATATGACGAAAATGCATTCTATGGTAGAAATGGTTACTAGTAACATGTCAGCGATGAGTGAACGCTTACGGGTGGTAGAGAAATCGGCACTTTCCTTATACGCTATGCAAGAGCGAAGACAAGGTATATTTCTTACTGATCCCGATGTAAGTCAACCGAGACTTCCTTCTCCACCCACAGCCCAAATGAATTACCAAACAAGTAGAACATGTGGAGAGCATGGAAAACGCGTTGACATCCATAAATGGGGTGTCAAGTTCGATGGGACAACGAGAAATATGACAGTAGAAAGCTTTATTTTTAGGATTGAAACCCTGCAGAAAAAGAACGGGGTTACCAACGAACAAGTGTTTGCCAATTTTCACCACTTAGTGTCGGGAACTGCGGAAAAGTGGTATTGGCAGTTCCTAGAAGAAAACCAAGGTGACGAATACCTGAACTTTTTTGACCTTAAGTCAGAATTATTAAGACAGTTTAGAAACAGTAAGAGGGACCACGAGATTCTGAGAGAAATAATGGACAGGCGTCAGCAACCAAACGAGTCTTTTGACGAATTTTATGAGGATGTAAGAGCATTGACATTACAGATGAGAAACCGACCAACTGAAAAAGATTTAGTTTCTATAGTCCGACAGAACCTTAGAGATAAAGTAGCGACACTGATCTTCGGATGTCCCATCAAAGATATCCGGGATCTAAGAGAACAGTGCCGCCTTGCTGAAAAACACCTGTCAACTAGAGATTCTAGAGCGAAGAGACAGATAAGTGAAATAGAAGATCACAACTTAGCACGGACTAGACATTACCTAACTGACTCAGAAGACGAACAAGAAAGACATGTTTCAGCTGTACAATATAATCGCACGGACAGACCAACTACAAGTACAAGAACAGATAAACGACATGCAACTCACAAAAACAATGAACGGGACAGAACAACAGAAGTTACTAAAGATAGAGACCTAAGTACAACAACTTGTCCTTCGACCTTCCATGCACTGACTTGTTTTAGTTGCGGACAAGGAAACCTCTCTTTTAAGTGCGCCTCGTGTCAGGGAAACCTGAAGGTCGGGAGTGCGCCCGGGTTTGCTCCAACGACGAACGTTTTGATCCCGGACAAACCAAACCAAGAGAAATAAAGATTTTAAGACGTGAAACAAAACTAACAAATACCCAACTTGACCCACCAGTGCAATATAAAAGTCTTCATGAACGTATATTAGCTTATGAAGAAGCTAGAAAACGAATCTTCAGTGCAGAAATCACAGTTAAAGACGATGAAAGATACAAAAGTAGAAAATTTAGAAAAATATTTAGGCTTAGGGAAAAATGTGCAATTTTCAGAAGAACAAGGAATAAAATAGAATCGACAGTGTTAGCAATTTCTGATGACAATAGACCTTACGCTAAAGTTGTTGTAGATGGTGAGGAAATGGTAGGCTTATTAGATAGTGGTGCGTCTGTGAGCTGTATAGGAAAAGGAGCAATAGATTTTATGCAAAAACATGGTATACAAATGAGAAGAATGACAGTTGACATAAAGACGGCAGACGGGAAAAATCAACAGATTAATGGACGATTTAAGACGAAAGTTTCATGGGGTGACAAGACTCAAGAGATGGATCTATATGTAGTCCCCAGTTTGCAACAGCAGCTCTATTTAGGGGTAGATTTTTGGAGAGCCTTCAAGGTTGCTCCAAACGTTATTTGCGCTCTAGACATTCCATCGCCGACGGAAGGGCAAGAGTCTGATCCTATGCGTCAGCTTACTCCAACACAAGCTGAAGAGTTGGAACGCGTAAAGCTTACATTTCCTTCTTTCGCGGTAATGGGATTGGGTAAGACTCACGTCGAAGAACATGTCATTGAGATGGAAGACGACACAATTCCCATCAAACAACGGCATTACCCAATCTCACCCGTCGTTCAGAAGTTAATGTATGCTGAGCTAGACCGGATGTTGGAACTTGGTGTGATTGAAGAGAGCAATAGCGCTTACAGCTCTCCAGTTGTGTTGGTTAGGAAGCCAGGCAAGAACAGGCTTTGCTTGGACTCACGGAAGGTGAACGCAGCAACGAAAAAATTTGCGTACCCTCTCCCACATATAGAAGGGATTTTGAGTCGCCTGCATGACACGCATTTCATCTCGAGCATCGATCTGAAGGACGCTTTTTGGCAGATTCCTCTGGAGAAGAAATCTAGAGAGAAGACGGCTTTCACAGTCCCTGGGCGGCCGTTATATCAGTTCACGGTTATGCCGTTTGGATTGTGCAACGCCGCGCAGAGAATGTGTAAGCTGATGGACAAAGTCATTCCCTCTCATTTGAGAGAGAGTGTCTTTGTCTATTTAGATGATCTCTTGATTTGTTCCCTAGATTTTGAAAGCCATATGAGCGCCCTGAAAGAGGTCTCGAGATGCTTGCGGGAAGCGGGGCTGACAATAAACGTGGAGAAGAGCAAGTTCTGCTTCAAAGACATCAAGTACTTAGGCTATTTCGTCGGTGATGGATGTCTAAGAACGGATCCAGAAAAGGTGTCAGCGGTAAAAGACTTTCCTGTCCCAAAAACCCCTAAACAACTCCGTCGATTCTTAGGGATGACGGGTTGGTATAGGCGCTTTATCCCAAATTTTGCGTCTATATCAGCCCCAATGACAGACTGTCTGAAGAAAGGAAAGGACTTTGTAATGACAAGTGAAGCCCTGACTGCTTTTGAGGACTTGAAACGAAACCTTGTGACTGCACCAATACTGACTAACCCAGACTTCTCACGGCACTTTTACATACAATGCGACGCATCAACTTCTGGCATAGGGAGCGTTCTTTTCCAGATGGACGAAGAGAATAACGAGCGACCCATAGCATTCATGTCCCAGAAGCTTAATCCCGCGCAACGGAATTACAGCGTTACGGAACTTGAATGCTATGCGGCCGTTTTGTCCGTTAAAAAGTTCCGGGCTTACGTTGAGGGATTGCCTTTTACCATCATAACTGACCACGCGAGTCTCAAGTGGCTGATGACACAGAAGGACTTGAGTGGTCGGCTAGCTCGGTGGAGTTTAAAGTTGCAAGGCTTTGACTTCACTATAGAACATAGAAAAGGAATTCTTAATGTGGTCCCGGACACACTCTCAAGAGTACATATGGATGAGATAGTAACCGAAATGCCGGAAGTTGACTTCAATTCTCCGTATTTTGCGTCAGAAGAATACGTTGAGTTGAAGAAGACAATCAACGAGAACGGGAACAGATTACCGGACATTTGTATTTCGGACGGCTTCATATACAAACGAACTGACAAACGAACAGGAGATCCTATTCAAGAGGACAGGGCCTGGAAACTCTGGGTACCGAGGGAGTTGTGTAGGGGTCTTTTGGCAACAGCGCATGATTCCTTTACAGCGGGTCAAGGAGGAATACACAAAACTTTGGCAAAACTTCGCCAGAGGTATTTCTGGCCAAATATGACCGTCGAAGTTAAAGAATACATACAAAACTGTGATATTTGCAAATGCAATAAGGCAATAAATACAATTTCAAGACCACCTATGGGACAACAGACGATAACTGAACGACCTTTCCAACGACTCTACATAGACTTCCTAGGACCGTACCCAAGAACGAAAACTGGACCCACACATATTTTAATAGCACTAGACCACTTCAGCAAATACGTTTTCCTTAAACCCTTACGAAGAGCAACAGCAGCTGAGGTAGTAAAATACTTGGAAGAAGGTATCTTCCATATGTTTGGCGTACCCGAATACATCCACTCTGACAATGGAAAGCAATTCATTTCAGAATTGTTTTCAAGCTTTTTGAAGAAATATGGGGTAAAACATGTACGTACAGCTTTCTATTCGCCTCAGGCTAACGCCTCTGAGCGAGTAAATAGGTCGGTATTAGCGAAAATCCGATCCTATATCGATAGCGATCAACGCAATTGGGATCTACACGTTAGCAATACAGCTTTCTCTTTGCGTAGTGTAATCCATGACGCAATTAAGTTCGAGCCATATTATGCCGTCTTTGGTTCACAAATGGTGCAAAACGGCGAGACTTATGAGCTCCTACGAAAATTAGACTTAATAAAAGATAATGATGTTAAAATCATAAACAAAACAGACAAACAAGTCATGCTAAGAAAGAAAATATTCGAAAACCTTAACTTAGCACATCAAAGGTCCACTAAAATATATAACACGAGAAGTAAAGACGTATCATACAAAGTAGGACAAATCGTATACAGAAAAAATTTTAAGCAGAGTAATCTGATTGACAAATATAATGCGAAATTAGGTCCAACATTTTTAAAATCGATAGTTTTAAAGACAATAGGTAACTCCCTTTACGAGCTAGGGAACCTAAAAGGTGACAAAGTAGGAATTTATCACGCCAAAGACATTCATGCATGATTGACGCACTCAAGCTGCTGTTACTCTTACTTAGAACTGTGATATAATTGTAGGTGTTGTCTATATTTATAGAGATTTTATATATTTATAGAGATTTTATTTATTTATAGAGATTTTATTTATTTATAGAGATTTTATTTATTTATAGAGATTTTATTTATTCAAATTAGCTTTTTTGGCCTTTAGTCCACAAAAATTGGCGTTTCGTCCGGGTGATCTCACATGGACTCATCAGTTGACTTGTGAGGACCTTGTCAATACGCAATTTTTGTTAAGTTCAGTTCATCTTACATGAATTTTTTGACAAAAATCCAATGTGAACTATATCCAACAAAGATTAGGATTGTAATCATTAATGTTGGAATTTTTTTTTGCCCGTGGCCTGGCATTGAATATTTATATGAAGGTTTTTATAATACAAACTCTATATACTACTGAAATAAATCAGCCAAGTAGAAGACTTAGCACTATTATTGGACTTGTTGAATTATTGATTCAAATTAGCTTTTTTGGCCTTTAGTCCACAAAAATTGGCGTTTCGTCCGGGTGATCTCACATGGACTCATCAGTTGACTTGTGAGGACCTTGTCAATACGCAATTTTTGTTAAGTTCAGTTCATCTTACATGAATTTTTTGACAAAAATCCAATGTGAACTATATCCAACAAAGATTAGGATTGTAATCATTAATGTTGGAATTTTTTTTTGCCCGTGGCCTGGCATTGAATATTTATATGAAGGTTTTTATAATACAAACTCTATATACTACTGAAATAAATCAGCCAAGTAGAAGACTTAGCACTATTATTGGACTTGTTGAATTATTGATTCAAATTAGCTTTTTTGGCCTTTAGTCCACAAAAATTGGCGTTTCGTCCGGGTGATCTCACATGGACTCATCAGTTGACTTGTGAGGACCTTGTCAATACGCAATTTTTGTTAAGTTCAGTTCATCTTACATGAATTTTTTGACAAAAATCCAATGTGAACTATATCCAACAAAGATTAGGATTGTAATCATTAATGTTGGAATTTTTTTTTGCCCGTGGCCTGGCATTGAATATTTATATGAAGGTTTTTATAATACAAACTCTATATACTACTGAAATAAATCAGCCAAGTAGAAGACTTAGCACTATTATTGGACTTGTTGAATTATTGATTCAAATTAGCTTTTTTGGCCTTTAGTCCAAAGAGTTTGTATTATAAAAACCTTCATATAAATATTCAATGCCAGGCCACGGGCAAAAAAAAATTCCAACATTAATGATTACAATCCTAATCTTTGTTGGATATAGTTCACATTGGATTTTTGTCAAAAAATTCATGTAAGATGAACTGAACTTAACAAAAATTGCGTATTGACAAGGTCCTCACAAGTCAACTGATGAGTCCATGTGAGATCACCCGGACGAAACGCCAATTTTTGTGGACTAAAGGCCAAAAAAGCTAATTTGAATCAATAATTCAACAAGTCCAATAATAGTGCTAAGTCTTCTACTTCGCTGATTTATTTCAGTAGTATATAGAGTTTGTATTATAAAAACCTTCATATAAATATTCAATGCCAGGCCACGGGCAAAAAAAATTCCAACATTAATGATTACAATCCTAATCTTTGTTGGATATAGTTCACATTGGATTTTTGTCAAAAAATTCATGTAAGATGAACTGAACTTAACAAAAATTGCGTATTGACAAGGTCCTCACAAGTCAACTGATGAGTCCATGTGAGATCACCCGGACGAAACGCCAATTTTTGTGGACTAAAGGCCAAAAAAGCTAATTTGAATCAATAATTCAACAAGTCCAATAATAGTGCTAAGTCTTCTACTTGGCTGATTTATTTCAGTAGTATATAGAGTTTGTATTATAAAAACCTTCATATAAAGAGATTTTATGTATTTATAGAGATTTTATTTATTTATTTATTTATTCTTTTATTCTGTGATATAAGTGTTCGTGACGTTATAAATTTATTCATTTAATTTTAATACCATGATAATTTTACTGTGATATTTTATTTACCATAGGTTTATTTTATTATTAGTTTATTTGAAAGAGATAAAGACTGAGTACCTTTATTATACTTTTATTATAGTTTAGTTACAATTTATGAAAGTACGTTCTAGTCAAAACATCTTCATTTGAGCAAAACATGACGAAACTACACAACTCATAAGTAACTGAAGTTAAACCAAAATAATCGATACGATTTCTCAAGACAATTCAATGAAATTGTTGTTGTGATTACCTTTTTTTTTAGATACATTCAAAATTAAAAAAAACCAAAAATCATCTCAGGGTATGGGACGTGCCACACGTTGAGAACGGCATATCTAATTATATAAAAATAATTATTCGACGATTGACGCACGTTGATTCTTTTTACGAGCCCATTTTTCTCATGACCACTCACAAAATGTTTTCGAGCCTGTTACGTGCCCAATCGCACGAACTCGAGCCAAACTGCACGACCAGTCGAGCACCCTTTTAAATTAAATAAAACACCACACTTTAATTTAGAATGTTTAATAAAAAAAAAACAATAATAATAGAAAAAAGAAACACACAAAAAAGATGGAGTAAAACACAGAAAAAAACACAAAAACACATATCGAAATCACTATTGTGGTAATTAAGGGTGGTTTCGTTGCACGCCGGGGCATGTTGTACTCTGCTGCACAGCCGCAATCCAGTCCTGTAGGTACCTGAAAAGAAAAGAAAAGATAAATAACATGAAAGTTTTGAGGAATGAAAGTGTTTTCAGAATCTGTCACCAAACTACCCTTAATTAAAAGTAATTTGGCTGCAGACTCTGAAAAACAAAAATACTTATCCTTATCGCGTAGTTATCCATATTTATGTCTCTGCAAATTATCGTAGTAAGTATTCTGAAACAAAACAAAAGAAGAAAATTACATGGAAATAATTGCTAAACTAAAATATGTATGTATGTACAATGTACATATATGTATACATAGGAAAATACTCACCGGCGATCCGTGTTGATAATCCTACCATTCTGTATGTTGTGTCGAAATTTTTGTCCACGAATGTTATTTATTAGTACATATATTATTGATAAGTTTGATTATTTATTATTTATTTATATTTATCTTAATTTTATTATGTAACTTTGATTTTATTTAAACAAAACACTAAAAAATTGAAAATGATAATGAACGACCGAATGGAATGTTGTTGACAAATGAGATTGAATGAATGAATGAATAATTGGGGTATAAAAACACTGCGACCTAAAGATCTATTGTGTCCCCCATCAAGAACTGGATGAGGTTGGCTCAATATTACAGTTCTTCCTCCAAATCTGCCCCTCTGAGGAATCGAAGTATTTGGAGTATTTTAAGGGATGATAATTCACTCTCTTTTATGTGGTGCTTGCCCAGATACCTGTGCCTTTGATGCACGAGTGCATCACATTTCCCCAGTATGTGGTCAGGTGTCTCTTCGTGAGTGTTGCAGAATCTGCAAGTCGCGCTGTTTACCAGGCCAAGGATGTTGAGGTGTCTTCTCAACCTACAGTGGCCTGTGAGAAGCCCTGTAATTTTCCTTAGGTTGTTCCTACTTAAGCTAATGCAGGTTAGGAAACGCTCTCGGTTGTAGTCCCCGAGTAGGAGTTTTGCCTGTCTTAGCTTAGGGAGTTCTTTCCAGATCTTTGATCTTTTTGTCTCCTCTTCTGTTTTGATTTTGTTTTTGATCACGTTTTCTCCTATTCCGCAGTAGGGCTCTGGCCCTGTAAGGGGTGTCGATGCACCTATTTTTGCTAAGGAGTCTGCCACTTCGTTGCCCTGGACACCAACGTGGCCTGGTACCCAATGGAGCGTGACAGTGTTATTCTTGCCCAGTTTATTAAGCTTAGTCACGCTTTCCCAAACAAGTTTGGAGCTGATGGCGTAGGAGCTTAGTGCTTTTAGTGCAGCCTGACTGTCTGACATGATGGCAATGTTTTGGTTTTTGTATTTCCTATCGAGGTTTCTTCCAGCACATATGCCTATGGCATTTACTTCTGCCTGGAATATGCTAGTGGACTGTCCCATCGGTAAGGAGAGTTTAGTTCTAGGCCCAAAAACTCCAGCACCAGTCCCTTCAGCCGTCCTCGATCCATCAGTGTACCATTTGATGGTATTTTCTTTAAGACTATAGTTTATTGTTTCGCCTAACCAGTCTTTTTTGCAACTTAACTCCGTTTTGAAATGTTTCTCGAAGTTATATCTTTTGATCATACCATCTCTTGGGATGTCAATGAGGTTTGTTACTGAGGACCGGATTATCGAATCTTTTTCCCTGTTACCAATAATTTTACTCGTCCCAGTACCCTCCTTGGCAAATCTCATTATGGCTCCCTTAGCAGCATTTTCAATGACCACGTGTAGTGGCGTCAGATGAAGGATGGTTTCCATCGCTGCTGTAGGGCAAGTTCTCATTGCTCCTGTTATGCATATACATGCAAGCCTTTGCAATTTGTCTAGTGATTTCCTAGTTGTGTTTAGTTCGGTTCTTTTATACCATGCAATCGCCCCATAGGTAATGATGGGTCTTACCATCATGGTGTACATCCATCTTATGATGTTTGGTTTGCAGCCCCATGATTTACCTGCAAGTCTCTTGCATATCATAAGGGCCTTTGTGGCTTTCCCGACAGTTATTTCGACATGCTTGTTCCAGAGGAGTTTGCTATCTAGTGTAACTCCTAAATATTTGACCTCCCTCTGGATGTCGATTACATCTCCCGCCAACCGAATGGGTTTCATGCGAGGTAAAAGTCTTTTACTGGTAAATGGTACTATCGTTGTTTTGGTAGGGTTGATGTTAAGTCCCACAGATATACACCATTTCCTAGTTATAGACAGCCCTCTCTGGACTATATCACAAAGAGTTTCTTCGTACTTCCCCAGTGCCGTTATAACGATGTCATCAGCAAAGCCAATACATCGAATTCCTTGGGAGGTTAGACTTTCTAGTAATTCATCAACTACAAGACTCCACAGCAAGGGTGATAATACCCCTCCCTGCGGACAGCCTCTTGTTGTAATGACTTTCTGGACGTTAAGTCCTGCATATGCTTCCGCCGTTCTTGTACTAAGCATTTTACTTATCCATCTGACTATAGTGATAGGAACTCTCTTCCTTTCTAGAGCCGAATGAACTGCTTCGTGAGAGGTGTTGTCGAAGGCCCCCTCAATATCAAGGAAGGCGCATAATGCCGTTTCTTTAGTATCTAAAGCTCTCTGTATTATATTAGTTAGTTCGTACAGAGCGGTTTCTGTGGATCTACCCGCTCTGTAAGCATTCTGACGGTGATTTAGGGGCATGTTTACTAATACTTCCGATCTAATGAAGTTATCAATTACCTTTTCCAAAGTTTTCAGTAAGAAGGATGTTAGGCTTATTGGCCTGAATGACTTAGGATGTGTGGTATCTTTTTTCCCCACTTTGGGGATGAAAATTACCTTTGCTCTTCTCCATAGACTTGGTATGTACCCAAGTGCAATACTACTTCGAAGCAGTCTAATAAGATAGGGCATCAGTTCCTCTTTACCTTTCTGCAAGAGCGCAGGAAAGATGCCATCTACGCCCGGTGATTTGAAAGGTTGAAAGGTACTTAACGCCCATTCAATCCTATTGCCTGAACAGATAGTCGAAGCTATCTTCCAGTCTTCCCGGTTAGGCCTTAGAGGTATTCTCTCTATCATATTTCCTACCATTGGTAAGCTGCCTATAAAATGAGTATTTAGCAGTAGGGTTGACCTTTGCTCCTCGTTTTCAGTGAAGCTACCATCGGCGTAACGAAGTGCCAAAGAGGTTAATGTGTTATCTTTGGCTAGAGCCTTGTGTAATCTTGCTGCTGCAGGTGTCGACGAAATGCCCTCACAGAAATTAGCAAAACTATTTCTCTTAGCTCTCCTTATTTCTCCGTTATATTTGGTCAGCTCTGCAGAGTAGTTATGCCACTCTCCAGTACTCTTTGCTTTATTGAAGAGCTTTCTTACCTTGGATCTTAGTTTTGACAGATTATTGTTCCACCATGGAGCATCCTTCTGCCTTTTAATGGGTTTAAGGGGACAACTGAGTTCGTAAGCCTCATTTATAGCCCCGCTAAATTCATTAACTAAGTGTTCTAACTCAAGGTTACTGTTTGTCGTTTCTTGTGGACCTATACGTTCAAGACTAGTCTTTAGGACAGTTTTGTACAGGTTCCAGTTTGTTTTCTTAGGGTTCCTGCCAGAGGTGTTCTCTGTCAACAGGTTTTCTAAAGTAAACACTATAATTCTATGATCAGACATAGAAGGTTCGTTGGAGACTCTCCAGTCTCTAACTAATCGACTTAAGTTCGGGGTTCCAAACGTTAAGTCTAGAACTTCCTTCCTTACTCTAGTAACAAATGTAGGTGTGTTCCCTACGTTAAATATATCTAGATTTTTCTCGATAATAAAGTCTAAAAGGTACTCACCCCTTTGATTAGTATCGGTACTACCCCACGTTGTATGGTGGGCGTTTGCGTCACATCCAACCATCAGTGGTAGTCCTTTGCTGTTGCAGTAGTCCACTAGCTTCTTCACTTCGACTGGTGGTATGTTGGCGTCGTCACCGGCGAAGTAGGCTGATGCTACAACCATCGTGCGGAGGTTGCCCTCGATGTCGATTTGGGCTTGTATTGGTACCAAGTCCCGCGTCATAAATTCTGAAAGACATATAAAATTTATGTTATTTCTTATCTTTATGCATGCTCTGGGCGAGTCAATCCTCGTATCCCATATTAACTTAGAGTCCTTACATGTTAGGCCCCTAACTTGGCCCCCGTAAATCCAGGGTTCTTGGATCAGAACTAGCCCTAGGTTATCCGCTGTGAATTTTCTTGCTATGACAGCTGATGCTGCCTTAGCGTGGTGGATATTCGCCTGAGCTAGCCTGGTTCTGATCCCGCGTCCAGACATTTTAATTTTATTGGGTAGGGGCAAATGCCCCTTCATCTGCAAGCAGATCATCCTCCTCGTCCATTGGAAGCGACTCGTTCAAATCGAATGGGCTAGGAGAGAGGTCAATGCCCTCCATCTCTTCGCTCATCCGACTTGCTTCGTTTGTTGCCAGTGTTCCTACCTGGCTTTGGATGACTGCTATGGTGTGGGTGTGGTTGTGGGTTTGTTCAGGGGTCTGGGTGGGTTTTGGAGTATAGGAAGGTAAAAGGATTTGTGAAGGTTGGGAGGATTGTACGGGTTGGGAGGTTTGGAAGGGTTGGGAGGTTTGGGAGGGTAGGGTTATGGTTGTGGTTGTGGTGGACGCTAATAAGGTGGGAAGGGGGGTGTTGGTGGGCAAACTGGATTGGGGTTGGGTTGTGGTTGTGGGTGTGGTGGGAGCTAACGAGGGGGGGAGTGGGGTGTTGGTAGGCAAACTGGATTGGGGTTGGGTTGTGGTTGTTGATGTGGTGGGATCTATTGAGGGGGGGAGGGGGGTGTTGGCAGGCAAACTGGATTCAGCTGTGGTAGGGATGGTGTTGGCTCCTCTACCTGCTACTTCAATACAGCTCATCTTACTGTTTTTTCGTAGGCCAGTAACGGGGATCTTCCCGAATTTGTAATGCAGTTGATGCCCTGCCTTACTTATGGCCTCCGCTGACTGACCGTCAATGCTGATTACCAGGAGCTGTCCTTTGCCCTCGACCTTGCTCGACAGGATCTTCCATGCATTTACAATCATTCCCTCATTCTGGGCCTGGATGAGCGCGAGCGATTTTTTGTCGTCTTGCCCGGTGCTTCTTGGCAGAAACAGCGTGATGTTGTGCATTTTGGGGATGTCATCGCCCATACATGCCATCAATTCGCTGCCCTTCCAAGTACTCAGCTTGGAGGCTTTTTCCTTGAGCCAATCTGCCGTCTCTTGCCCAGCGCAGTCGACTAACAACAGTCCCGCCCTGAAGTGCACGCCATTAAATTTCAGTTTATGCGTCCAACCAAGGGAGACTTCCTCAATAATGGCATCCTCCAATACTGACAATTCGTCAGCACTGAGGGAGACCTGAGGGTACTCCTTTGGCAGAACCGCAATCCTCAATGTACTGGCCGCGCTCGCGTACGAGAGCTGTTGTACGTCGGCTCCGATTTTAGCGGTGCTCGTTCCCGCTGTGGTTGCTGGCGACGTTCTAGCTTTTTTGACGTCTTGCCTTAGGGGAGGAGTTATAAGGTGGCTCTTCCTCTTACCCTGTTCTAGGCGTTGTGCAGGTTCTTTCTTTGCATCCGCCTTTCTCTCGTCTACTTTCTTCCGGGCGTCCTGCGGGGACATGCCCTCGGCGAGGAACCGGAGGTACCATCTTGCACCTGCACCGCTGAGTCCCTTCCTATTTGGGTCATCCCGGCCACCTGGCTCGCCCATTTTCGGAAGTGGGCCGTTCTTTTTCCTGCTTTGGCCACTTTCTTTTTCCCGGTGCATCATTCTGGTAGACTCAGAGACAGCTTTTGATGGTGTCATTTTCCCATCAGTGATTGCTTTGACAGCATCCTTCACCGGCTTGGGAGGTAATCTCCTCATGCTAGCTTCAGATGTGCCAGGAGTATCATCTGTAACTCGCCTGGGTGGCATTTTCCCCTGACTCGTTGTAGACGATTCTCCTTGAGCTGCCCGGTATTGCACTTGCCCATGAGGCTTTCTCTTGAAGAAGTGACTGATGTTCGGTCTCGACTCGTCTCCACGGAGGTTAGACTCCATGCGATCCGCATACTCATTCGCGGTGACATCCCGCGGAATGTTAAATTTAATGTGGTTGGTGTTATTTTTTTGTTTTTTGTTTTTTGGCATTTTAGATTTTGTTCCCACGAGTAGCTAGAGAAGGGTAGGTCCGCCATATCAGAGCTCCGCATGATATGGTAAGGTCATGGTTACTCTTCGATTCGACCTGGTGTCGAAGAGGTTCCGTTAGAATACAGCCGGTATACCCCCTGGCTGCAAACCATCCAATAGGCACGGTTCACGTAACACCCTGGATTAGGGGGGGCAGTTCTTAGTTCGTAACTCCTCAAAATCACTACCGGATTGGGACTTTCCAAACCTGTAGGTCAGATGAATCTTTGAAACTTAAGCCTCCGCACCGCGGCAAGGTGACTGCCACGCGAAGGGACAAATGAGATTAGATGTCAAATGTGAAGAGTGGAATCCAAAAAGGCATTGCCAGCACATTGTGCTGAATTAGATTAGTTTTGATGTGGATTGTATTAAGAAAAGGGTAAATGCAATACAATTAGTTATAAGATAATTTATTTTAGCCAATTTTATTATTATTTTTCTATTATTTTATTATTTATTTAGTTTTAATAGCTTATTACTTATTCTAAGTCGGTTAGTGCAATATTAGGTGTAAGTTTAGGATCCACACCCATACAAATATATATGATATTATGTAACAGACACAGACAACAGTATTAGGCATAGGAAATGGAATTCAATTAGAAAAGTATTGCTGACAGGGGAAATTATAACAACAAATTCCAGTCTGCAAACTTTTATTTACTTAATTCAAATGTAAGTTGAGGGGCAATGACCGATTATGATATAATCCAAAAATGCATTCGAATAAGATCTACCGAAAAGTCTATATATTAAGTGTTGCCGCAAGTGCCTATAGCGAAGGAAATTATAAGTTTCTATTTTTTTTGCCTACAAATAATTTCTAAGACTAAGTCTTTTACAAATTCCTTTTATGTTACAACATAAAAGCAACTTAGGAAAAAAAAGAATATAGAAATTTGATATTACGGTGAGTTAGATGTTAAAGTTTAAAATAATTCATACGAATTAAATACTTATACAAAAATTTTAGAATCAAACCAGAGAGAGAAGGAAAATTGCATACTAGAGGTTCTCGATATACGTACCTTGTGAGTTCATATTCCCGAAGGAACTTTGGGACCCCGGTCTTTTTAACAAAGCAGAGGTATATATCTTAAAATTGTACATACATAAATGAATATAGAATTCAAAACTAATTTTATGATGGGTGTCTCATCTTCGTAGGTTCGAAGCACGATCGGAATAGGGAAACGGTGTATATATGCACTTAGGTTATACAACCATACATATAGGTATACTGTACCCACCAAGGAATAAAACGGATTCCTAGACTAGCTGATTCGAGCCTCTGCTCTTAATTTTTTTTGGTATTTGGACTATATTCCACTGGCCAGTTACAAGGGTGTGAAAACCTTTTCCTGAATTTTTGGCGACTGGCGACAGGATAATTCTATTTAGAAAAAAATTGATGAACAAAAAAATTTCAAAGTGCTTTTTTTATCCCTTCTGGATTTTTGAACTTTTTAAGTAGTTTTTTTACTAATTTTAATCTAATTTTTGCAACTTTTTTTGTGAAAGAAGAAAAGAAAATTAAAGTAAAAAGAGTTCAATATTAGAAAAGTGAAGTAAACGGAAAGTGGGCAGTAAAGGTTTTTCTTTGGCTTTATGAAGTGTAATATATGTGTATCTATAGATAAAACCACAGTGTTGAAAGAGTGCTTGGCTATAAGATATAAGCCAACTCTACAGATACCAGTTCCTGATCAGTGCTGCCGGCAGGACGTCGAGGGACGGTGAAAGCTGTAAGTAATTTTCTTGTGGTGTTGTTATATTGAACAATAAATATATATATACATATACCATTTCATATAAGAAAAATTTACTTACATGGGTAAGGGAAAGAAGACCTACACTCCGGTGCTTCAAATTAAAGCCATTTTTAAATAAACAAAAAAAAATACTTAAAATAATTAATTTTTTTTGGCAAATCATTTGAGTTAAAAATCAGATACACTCTAGTGTCACTAAATTAACTCACTTTTTTTATTTTCAAAAATAATTTTTTTATAAAATTTTTCTATGAAAGACTATTGTCTTGGGACAAATAAATTTTTTCTTTTTTTCTTTTAATTTTTTTTTAAATACAGAATAAATTTATAAATCCTATACATACGTGAATAGAAATATGAATTTGATGTAATAAAAATTAAAGTTTAAAAGAATTAAAAGACTTTATCATCAAATTTGAGCTATGAAATAATAGATTGAGATAATGGATTGCTGAAAATTTAAAAGAGGTGTGTGAAGGATCGGTTGGGCCGACGATGAAGAGAAAGGGAGGAAAGAAGACAAAACGTGACAGCTAGACAATGACTTGACACTTACCTTTACTGATTTGACTGACTTTACTAATTATACGTATACTTACGCCATTAAACTATACCTACATTACTAACTATACTTACTTTGTTACTTACCCTTACAATACTTACCTTACCTAATGTACATACCTTGTACTTATGAATTTACCAAACATACTTACCTTAACTACTCATACTTACCTGACCTAGACTTAGACCTAGAAACATAAACATAAACTACGAAGACAAACTTTAACTGAGACAACGAACTAGTTAGCGATAGGAGGTTCATATTAGGGGCTACCTCATGAATACCGGTCAACGAGGTAGCATTGGTTGTATCTTAGAGATACAAGGGTGGCGAGACTAACCTTTGCCAACAACACCAGGCAAGGTCTTTGATGATTCGGCGAACCACTGTGTTGGTGAGACGATGGAGCGGATGGTGTCTTCTGGTGGTTATAAAATAATTTTTTTATTATGATAGGTTTTAGTTATAGGTTTAGATTTAAGAACACTCATATACATATATATGTACATGTGTACTTACATATGTATATACACAATTACATACATGTATGTTTAGTAAGTTAAGGGCTTAGAAAGTAGGTTTAGATTAGAATTTTTTTATTTTATCCCACTGAGAATTCATCAGAAGCCTCTTCCTTTCATCAATACAGTGGCATAGGTAACTATGTTTGTACAACTCAGTTTCCATTAGTATTCCTGGCCCTTAGCTTCCTATCCTATCCACTTTTCCTATCCTTATCCTTAGTACAGGCATGATTTTTTTTGTTTGCTGTGTGGGATGAGTTCGAAAGAGGGCAAGATCCACCCCAATCCTTCGAGTTTAGCCGAGCAAGAGCAAGCATGCCACCGCCCTTTTTTCGACTCATGAAGAATTACCCCTGTGGTACCCCAACACGCAACAACACTTTCTTAAACGATCCGGCCACTCGTCTACGCCGCACGCGCGACTTCCAGTGGAAACGAAGCTACTGTCTTCAACAAAACAGCTTTGAGAGACTCAATATTTCGGTGAGGCTTACAGCAAGCCCTCTCCTCCAAAATGTTCAGCGGATTAAGATCGGGGCTGCCCGGCTGGCAAGCACTGGATATTTCAGCAAGATTCTGCGCCGGCCAACAAAGCAAAAACAACACAACAATGGCTTAAGGACAATTTACCAGAGTTTATTGCCGCAGAAGATTGGCCCTCGGGCAGCCCCAATCTTAATCCGCTGAACTACCGGTTGTGGAACACTTTGGAGAAGAAGGCTTGCTGTAAGCCTCACCGAAATATTGAGCTTTCAAAGGTGATTTGTTGAAGACAGTAGTTTCGTTTGCACTGGAAGTTCTTGCGTGCGGCGATAGACGCGAGGCGGTCGTTTAAGGAATTGTTTGAAGGCTAATGGGGGGCATTTTGAATAATTTCTTATATATTTATATTGTAAATTTAATACTTAATAAATGGCGTAAAAAGAATTTTGATTGCTTTTTTATTTTTTAAATAAAACGTGTTTTTGTCAGGGACAGAACTTATGGCAGGACTAGGTATATACCGTATTTTTGCCAATGTTTTTTATTTTTCTCTGATTGATGAAAAAACAAATACAAAAAATATTTCTCCTCATTTTCTGTACTGAAGGCCACTGAAAACTAATTTAACATTTAACATTCAAAATCTTCCGAAAAAATGGTGTACTTACATTTAATTTCTTTTAGAAAAGCATCGGTGACAGGGTTGCTTTTTAATTTTACGCCTTCCATTCTATAAAATAGCCTATCAACAAATTCCCACAAATGTGACTGCCGCTTCTGGATGTTGAAAGTTAAATATAAAAGACTAATTTATCAAACGGCATGGTAGTGCCCAGCCAAGTTCTGGCACTTCACCCTTTTTACAGGAACAAACACGGGCGATTTATCCCCTCCCTATCTTCAGTACCAATGAAGTCAGAAATTTAAAATTCTGAGTATTTGCTAACCTCGTCAGGCACAGGCGCCTCACCAAATTTCAATTTTCTAGCATAAGCAGTTCCTGGGATATAAGGCATCAAAAACCACAAAAACCGTAGCTGACTTACTGATTGACTGACAAGTTTTGGCAAGATTTTTTTTATGCCCAATTCGAAAGGTTTTAAAAACTTGACCAGTGAACCCATCAAATTTAAGTCAGTAATCATTAAATAATAAAATTTTTTATTACATTCAATATTATTCTACTTTAAATATTCGGTATTAAACCTTCATGAAGTAAGAACTTGGCGTACTTTTAGATCTCAGTACTTTTTACGGCTGACTTGTTACACAAAGGTTTTTGCATAGAAGAACTTTGATCTTTTTTTAACATTTATGATTTTGGTCTGATATTTGCTTCACGAATGTCATTCGTAGCAATTTTACTAATATATTTTTCGAGTGTATGGACCGTGTCACGTGAACTTGGTCTTATACATTTGTAGTTAAAGCAACTTGGAATCTTAAATATTTTATGCATCTAAAACGTAAATTTAATCAAAGATAGAACGCAATACTCATGTATATACTCGTACGAGTATGTTTGTATGAACGTGTACTACTTACTCCTACGAGTATATTCTAGCAGTTTTGAAAAATGGTAGTTAAAACCACAAAGATACAATTAGAAAAAAATTTCAAAAAGTTATAACTGCGTTATGTTAAAACAGCTGCGAAAAAATTTGAGCTCATCATTTTTGTTTAATTTTCAAAATAATTTTTTTTTTAATTTATAAAATTTTGGAGTACAGATTTTTGAAATACAGAATTATGTATCGCAACAAAAGCCACTCTTAATCTCGGTTCTTCAAACTTTCAGACTATGTTGTTTGGTCATAGTCTTACTCTCGCTATTTGTTTCCCCTCCATCCTAACCATTCACATCTTTCGACCAACATTTTGAGTCCGTTGTCCTCATGGAGCTTGAGAGTAGATCGGAACTCAATCGTGTTGAGCCACCGGATGGCACGTCAGCTACGTAGAGAATGAAGAAGTGCATTATACACTTAAGGGAATTTGAAGACTACAACAGAACAAACCATTCATGAACATAATTAAAATACTTTAACTTCCATTTTTGGACACGGCTTTGAGCCCATCCTAAAACTCTTAATTTAAAAATTAACTTAAATAATAGACCAGCTAGAATGGAAAGCTAAGCGCCATCCCTTCAATACCCCCATTTCTGCACAAAGGTCCACCAAATAGTAGGTAGTGTAATTTAAATATTTGCCTTCCTCCTTCGGTTTTAAAAAAATTGTTTAAAGATTTGTAACATTGTAACTACTATTTGCTCCTTTTTCGAATACTCTTAGAATATTAAAATTTATGAAGTAGCTATAGCTAGGAGAATACTAAAAGTAGTATTTTCTACTTTTTATTTTTCTCAAAAATTGTAATTATTGTGAATATGTCTAGATACGGCCTTGGATTCGCCAAGTTTTGGGACGCCCGGCACCAACAACTTGGGGAATTCAGTGATTGTGTGTGTAAGAGAGAATTTCATTGAAACTTAACCTCGTAGTGATACCGTAGCCGAGTACCACGTAAGCTAGTGATTATGAGCGTCAATCTGGAGTTAAAGAGAAGGCCAATAGAGAAATAAAGGCTAAGCTGGCCAACGAATTCTTGGTGACCGGTTAAGTCGATAGACTTATTTTTTTTTTTGTAGTGAAGAAAAAAAGGAAAAATAAAAAGTTAAGGAAAAGATAATAGTTTTTGGAAAAATTAAAATAAAGTAGCTTGGAAAATATTGCATTGAAAATATTCGAAGGAGTTTTTTTTTAGGAAAGAGTATAAATCGGAATCATCGATAAAAGAAGGAGGACGGAAAGGAAACGTGATTAAAAACGGAATATATAAGTAGAGTTGGTTTTCTTAGTTTTATTCGATTGCTAAAAAGTATTGTTGTGAAATATAAATTCTGTTGGTCCTTGGTCCATTTTCATAGCCTCAAAACTATTATACTCGCGACCCCATTTTGTATCCGTTTTATTTCGGGACGGTGTCATAGCGGTCCATTCATGCGGTCTTGGTTATTATAATTCTCCTTGTTTCACCTAACTTTATTGCAGGTTCATTGTGGAATAATTTTCCGTTGTTTTAAATTAGATTAATCCAATTTAAATGTGTATTTAATATCATTGAGAAAATTCTTGGTTTTAATCCAGGCATAAGCCACGGTTTTCAACAGCCCTGTTAAGGCAAGCCGGTCCCACAAATCTTCCTAAATTCAGTAAAAATTCTGCAACAAAATAAAGAATTTTGAAAACCGATTTTTGGCACATACAGAATTATGACCCCAACCCTATACACATACATATGTACATAATTTTTATTTTATTAACATATTCATTACGTCAAAAATTATATTTTATTCACTCGGTGTATAAATTCATCTAATAATTTGAATGTATGCAATCTAAAGGAATAAATAAAAGAAAAATGACTCAATCCCTAACACGGGGAATTACTTTTCAATTATACAAATATAATGGTTACCCTAGAAGGAATCCGGTAATTGGGTTGGCTCTTGTGAAATGACTTATACCTGGGTTGTAACTGAAGTTTTCGTTTCATACAAATCCTAAAAAAGAAAGAATATATATTATTTTGCACACCCGAGCCACGATGGGTTGCTTCGTGAAATACGGGAGCCTTCGACCTTTGTCGAGCCCAACCTGGAACCCAACCACCTTGTTTTCATTTCAGGTTCTGTGGCATTCGCTATGGCTTTTGGTCTAAGATCCGGTGGTTTGGTCTTGTATGTCGTCTCTAACCTGGGGGTCAGTTCTGTATCTGTGAAACTGTGAAGTGATAAGTTTTTTCACAACTTCACACCCTATCCGATTCGCAATTTATGAAAAAAATTAATAAAATGTCAAAATATTTTCAAATATTAAATTTGTTTTCACACTCAACCGATTTTGTGAAAAGCCCTGATAAAATATGAAAATTACAAAAACAAAATTATACTCAAAAATGAGTATCGTATATCAAAAATGAGAGCGTTTCTCATTTTAGTACTTTTTAGTACATGTTTTGACAAACTTATCAGAATGAGTTCCAGAATCGCATTATGTGAGTTCATGATATGTAAAAATGAAAAATGGCTGTGAAAACTGAAATGATAACTTGTTTATCACTTCACAGTTTCACAGATAGAGAATTGACCTCCTGGAGACCTCTGGGTCCATTCTCTATCTGTGAAACTGAGAAGTGATAAAAAAGTTATCATTTCAGTTTTCACAGCCATTTTTCATTTTTACATTTCATGAACTCACATAATGCGATTCTGGAACTCATTCTGATAAGTTTGTCAAAACATGTACTAAAAAGTACTAAAATGAGAAATGCTCTCATTTTTGATACCCGATACTCATTTTTGAGTATAATGTTGACCCCATTTTTACCTTTTGTACGACCTTATCCTCTTGTTTTCTTCTTGCACACAGGACCAAACGTGGACGCATTTTTATTTCGAATGAGCCCAGTATAACCTTTCCCTTTCTGCATATCACCCAACACTTAGCGCATTGTTATATATCATAACAGCCGTTAATCTCGATATAGTCTGAATTGTAGTTGGATAGATTAGTTGAAAATGTTGGCTTCATTGTAAGGGCCTGTCCTGGGCATTATCTGCTCCCGAACTGTTAGTTTTCTGCAGGGTTTGTCTATGTGTGAAGATTTGGCCTATAGTCGATTTGCCGAGCTGGTCGCACTGTTATTTGCGTATAATAGTTTACAGAAGTCTCGCTGTTACAGCCAAATTACACTTTTCATTTTCACTCGAAATAAAATTGAAATCGATACAAATACAATTTGAAGTTCTACAATTCACTTTTGAGCTCCATTTAGACGATCATTTCAGTTTCAGTTGAGCTATCAGTTAAGCTTTCAGTAAAACTGATGTGTAAATACGTTTCAGTTCAGTTGTCAGTTCGTCTTTTTAAGTACCAATCTTTGCTCGATTTCTTTCTTCTTCTTTTCGATTTATCAAACGACAAAACTATGGCTATTGTAATAACTAATAAGTCTTTCATCGTCCATTGCGCAATGTATTTTTTCTGATTTTCGACTGCTCACAAGTAAAATGAAAGCTCAACTGAACACCGGCTTGATGCACGTCTAAATACACTGTCGTTTTTAACAGACCTGACAACTGAACTGATAACTGAATTGACAACTGATCGTCTAAAAGGGGCTTAACCGATATCTATTTAATTTTTGTCGAAGTGAAAATAATACGAATTTCCGAGTTCCAAATTTCGATTTTCTCTAATGATATAGCGTTGGAAGTTGATTTGCGTCCCATGTATGTATCCTATGATTCCAGGAATATTAAATGTTTCCAAAAAATTAAGGTTTCATTTTCATGCCTCTTCATTGGTGATTTCAAGTTGAATTCAACTTGACGACATTTAATTCTATAAGACGTTAGTAATTTGTGTCAAAATCTTTGACACAGTATTTCGACTAAGGCCAAAATCAAAATTTTTTCCAACAGATTCTTGAAAATTTCATTGGGCGAGAAAACGTGAGACCGCGCGATGGAATGGAAGTTTTACTGATTTAGAGGCTCATGGTAAAAAGGCACGTTTATTAGGTCTGTGGTATGATACGAATCTTTTAACCACATACACCCTAATTAGTGATGTGCCGGATCGTTAAAAATGTACATATGTCCGCGGATACGGATCTGAATACGGATATTTGGTCTCAAGATCCGCGGCTACTGATACGGATATCTACGGATCTTTATTTTTTTAGAGGACGCGACGGTAAATATTGCACATCGATCTTCCTATAATAAATGTTCGAATTATTTATCATCATTTTAATAAGCTTGTTACAAAGATTTGTGATTAATCTCAGTATAAAGATATAGGTTGATTTCCGGCACATCACTAATCCTAATCAGTGGTACCACTTTACTTCAATTGAAGTAGATCTTCTTCTTTTTTTCAAAATATTTTAAAATCTACTTCCTACTTCGCACCATCAGCAAAATACTGAAATCTACTTCTTTTTCAAAATCTCTGTTTCAATCTACTTCAATTTTACAAAAAAAGCAGATACAAATACACAAAGCAAAAAAACCCCCCACACTATAAGATACATTAATTTAGTCAAAAATTTTTTTAAGCTAAAAATAAAATATGCAAATAAATTAAAAAAAAATGTTAGGAGTTTTATTAAAAAAATAATTCTTTATGTACGAAATTTCTTTAAAACTTAAAAACAAATGCTATGACTATTTTAGGTATTTAATAATAAGCACAAAAATGTGTCTATACAATATTATTTCAAAATCAAAGAATCAAAGAATTGATCGAAATCGATAGAGTCGAAAATGAGAAAATTGAAAATAAAAGCAGTTAACAATATATTTTTTGGCCAAATTGAAGACCATTGTTGGTTTGTTCTACACATAATTTTTCTTATCAAAATTATTACAGCTGTTTTCGAAATAAATATGATTTCAAACATTTCATTTTCTCTTCTAGACAGCGGTTGAGGTACAGACCTACAGACCTACAGACATATTGAATCACAACTTTTTCGTGTTGTAATTCCAATTGATGGAAATCTCGAGTTCACATTTTGAAATCTACTTCGATTTTTCTCAATTTACTTTTGCTTTAAATTTACTTCGACTTTTTTTCCGGAAGTGGCAACGCTGATCCTAATAGGTCTCAATGATCTCCCAACATTTTTCTTCTTTTTTTGCTTCTCCATATTCACGCTTGGTACGTTGTAATGCCACTAAAGCAATAAAGCACTCATTACAATATTTTATAGAATTACTTTTATCAAAATTTACACACAAAACTTTAATAGCAGTCAAAAAACGTAAGAAAGTGACAGTTGACAGCTGCTTGCAATTTCACTGAAAGTGATTTGGAAATATTGAAAGCGAGTGAAATGTAGAACACTGAAAACAAATTCACGATATTTCAAAAGTCGTTTTCATTTCGATTTCCCTCGATTTTTGGAACCTGGCTGTGAAACATTATGCCTGCCAACGGTATTTTCTCTCAATTTTTTAAAATTTGTTTGTTTTTTTTTTTTTAATTTCTGTAGTACCTCTTGCCATAATGGTTAGTGCGTTGGACTGTCATGCGGCAGATCTCGAGCTGGATTCTCAGCCGCTCCAAGATGTACTGCCTCTTACGAGGAATTGACCAGTGACGTTTATTTGAAGGTACGCAGGTGTTCACCGCACACCCTACCAAAATCGTCACATAAGTCACATTCAAGCGCACCACGGCAATTCATTCAAATGCAATTGATGAAGAATACATTTTCAAGCTAAATAACAAAAATACTCGTAGTACTCTAGGGTGTTCTCCTCATGTAAACGCACCGACCGACCTCCGAAACCAAGGTATATGACATCTACATCCACACAAAAAAAATGCAAAGAAGAGACAAAATGCGTATATGTATATACAGCTATGGACAAAGAAATAGCACACTTATGATGTTTTGTATGAATATTAGTTTTATTTTATACTTATGAACTGAAACATTTTCATTTTTATTTCAGGACCTCTTACAACAAATAAGGCTTCATCTTAATATTAATTTAAAATTATAAGCTATAAAGTAGATTTTTAAAAATTATTTTAATTTGTGGTGACGTTATTTCTTGTGGACAAAGAAATAGCACACATTGCTAGAATTGTAAAAAAAATCAACCTTTTAGTGAAAAATTCTTAGAATTTCAAATCTTACAATATTACCAAGTTAGTACTTTGTTGGGTGACCACGATTTTTCAAAGTTTCCTGGCATCTTCTTGGTAAACTCTCAACTTATTTTTGACATCTACTTTGTGGGATAGAATACCACGTTTCCTTGATACCGGCCCAAAGATCGTCCGAATTTTTGAATTTTTTCTGCCCAATCTTAACCTTAACATCATTCCGTAGATGTTCTATGGGGTTAAGATCGAGACTTTGAGCTGGCCAGGTCAGTATAACAATTTTTTCGTGAAAAAGCCAATCTTTGACTATGTTTGATGCATGTTTGGAATCATTGTCATGTATGAATATCCAATTTACTGGCATAGACTCAAAGGAAAATGGTTCCTTGGTATTCTTAAGAATATTGAGATGAGAAAATTTATCCATTCTACCATCAATCCTCACCAGTGGACCCACTCCATGCCATGAAAATGCTCCCCAGACCATCAAGTTGCCCCCTCCGTGTTTCAGAGTCTTGTTGTATGCTTGGCACTTTGGGCGATGGACAAATGTTTTCCCATCTGGACCAATTCGATTAACTTTGGTTTCGTCACTCCAAAGCACTCTCTTCCAAAACTGCACGTTTTTGTTTTTATGAGTCTTAGCAAAAGTCAAACGAGCTTTGATGTTCTTCTTGGAAAGTAACGGTTTTTTCCTGCTCACACGTCCAAACAACCCAGCATCATTGAGTCTTCTTCTTATCAATCTGCTTAAGACATCAACACCAAATTCTTCATTTACTTCCGCCATAATGTCTCGAGATGACTTAAAAGGGTCACATTTGCACTTTCTAGCAATGGCTCTGTCAATTTGTAACAAAGTTTTGCGGGGTGGTGGCTTACGAATTTTATTTTCTGTTGTCATATCTCGATTTGCTCTCACTAAACCAATGACATTATAAACCATTTTACGGGAACTATTTAGTGTTTTGGCTATTTGGGTAGGATTTTTACTTTGTGTATGAAGATCGAAAATAATTTTCCTCTTTTCGGGAGTACAATGCGCTCCTCGGCCCATTTTGTTAAAAACTTTTTTTATGAAACTATAAACAACACAAAATAAGCACTATCTCTCATAAATTTCGATCGCGAAATAAAAATCCAACGGTTAAAATAATATGTGCTATTTCTGTGTCCAGGAGTAAAAGAGAAAAGAATATAATCAAAAGGCAAATGCAAGAATCTATCAAAGGTAACGGGACTATTAAGACTTTTTTGTTTACATCAATTAATGTAGACCATTATGCCTGGAGAACAAACTTACCACAAACATTGGACATAACGGACATTTTAATCGCGAGATTTTTCTCATAAGTGTGCTATTTCTCTGTCCATAACTTTAAATCCAAAATTCTATATTCTTTGGTGTTCACCTTCATCGAGCGCACCACGATCCTTCATCCGAATGGACAGAGAATTCATTCTCACGCTACAATGTTCTCTCCATGACAACGCACCGTCGAAAGGGCAACGCGACGTAAAGCAAATCAACATGCAGAAACAACTCAAACTACAGAAAAGAAGACAAATTGGTTTGGTGTATGCGTATGGTGTTGGTGTTCAACTTCATTGAGCGTACCATCCTCGGCATCGAGAGAGACAGTGAACTCTGATATGATTTATTTTCATTATGGAGTGCGAAAGCGAATTCATTGTATACCAGTTGTTGTTGTACACAAGGTCACAACTCACAAGCTCAAGTCACAAGGGTACAACAGAACAACACACAAGCAGTGTTCGGACTTCATAAATCGCAGATCGCAGTTAATTGGCAAAGAAATCGCAGTAAAACCAAAATTTTCGCCGTAGAAATACATATATTTTTTTGTTTAGGTAACAATAAATTACAAACAAAAGAACCAAAGTTAAATCACATTTAAATCATCGTTGATTGTTAAAACAACATAAGTGATGTTTTAATCTTTTACGGAAGAAAACAAAAACATATTAAAAAATCCTTAAAAAGTAGAAACACTCTTATAAGATTTTTGGGTTAAAAAAAGACAATGACTATAAGGCCAAAAATGTAGGATTTTTTGTATCTCCTGTAAAAAAAATAAAAATTTGAGTTATGTTGTTTTAACAATCACCGATTCATTTACATAGTATTTGTGAACAAATATACTCTTATTCGATAATGAAAATGTATAGTTTTAACACAAATATATCAAGCTAGGTAATCAAAATAAATTTACCATCTACAAATTTGTACTTTTTGAAACAAGAACAAATTAAAGAGTAGTAGAACTAAAAACGTATATAGCTGACAAGACTTGCACTAAAGAGACAAGAATCTTTTTGAAATTTGACATTTTGTTATGAGCACATCTATTTCTATGACCAGTGCTGCTATTCAAACAAAATCTGAAGAATCGCAGTAGATTGTAGGAAAAGCGCAATGGTGCAGTAGATTTAAAAAATAAGAAAAAAGTGCAGTAGATCAACTGCTTTCGCAGTAAAGTTCACAAGGGGAAGAGTTAGAGATACATTTGTATCGAATTCGACTAAAAATCTGTGTCGTTTAAATGTTTATTTTCTTATTTTTTTTTTTCGTTTTTAATTGAGTTTTTTGTTAATTTTTTTTATTTGTTTTGTAATATATTTTTTCATAACAAACGAAAACAAATGTATTTTATTGTTTTTATTTATGAAATTGGTTTTCAATACAACTAGTGCCAATTTAGTACAATTTCAAATTATTTTTCAGTACGATTTTCAAATGTCAATTTCCATCCCTGATAATGATTCACTGAGTGATTTGGATGTGGTGGTCCGGTCTCCGGTGCGCTATTTATAAGAGTACCTTTTGTTTTGATGAAATTCAAATTTATTTTCTCATTTTCATTCTGGTCTTTCCGTAAAAAACATGTGCTGAAAATGTAAAAAATTTCCCAACTGATGGCTTCGAATGCCTTAAAAGTTCCTATGGTCCGTTTTTTGATTTTGTGAAGCTTGAGAACGAACTTATTCTGTTTTTTAAACTTACTCAGTCACAATTCAAAAATATTTCCATTTAGGACATACCAAAAATGTTTGCTAATACGGAACTAAAAGACGTTTTTTCGGAAATTTTTAAACTAAGCTCACTAATCTTGACGATTCCAGTATCAAGAGCGATCTTTTTCTGCCCTTAAGCGCATAAAATCATATGCCAGAAATGTGCTATGCTAGAGAATAGATTGTCAGAACTGGCAATTATTTCAATAGAAAAATCATTTCTTAAGGAAATTAAAGCAACAATTATTTTTTATGATTTTGTTCTACAAGTTTTTTTTTTTTGAAGAAATCCCGTCGAATTGACCTTTATATACAAATAAATATCTGTTGGACTGCTTTAAATTTACTAATTACTAAACTACTAAACAACACAAAAAAAATAAATATACAAAAAAATATAAAAAATAAAAACAAAATAACAAAAAATAAAAAAAAAATGAAATGGGATGTTTGTCTATTACGCCCTCGTCGTGATCCTGGATTAAAACTAAAAATAGATAAATGATTTGAATAAAAAGTTATAGTGAACACCCTACTGAAACCACCACGGCACGTCACTGGAATTGACAAATTCTCCAGAGTATCTCTTGTCATGGAAAGTGCTGCTCATTAGCCGTTTGGAATCCGCAGAAAATTGTAGGTCCCCTCCGTTCCTGGTAGCATGCACACAGGAATGGTTGAGAGTTGTAAGTCACTAGGTCCTGGTTCACTTCGAGCTGTTGCACTACGAAATTTATTTATTTATTTGTAAGATGTATTTCTCAGGGAAATTTAGCCAAAAAAGGTTCAGTCACAGTCACTGAATGAAGCTAAGATAAATAGATAACAAGGGAGCTTACGTGGTTTGTGAAAAATTGAGAATAATACCTCAGAGAAAATAAACATGATACGTAAGGAGAAAAATAAATCGGAAAAAACATGGTGAAATGAGAAGCCAAACTCCATCAAAGAACAAGGACTTCCAAAAAAAAACTTGGTCGAGTTTGCTAACAAAAATACAAGATTTTCAGGAAAATGGCAAAATATTTTGAGAATAGAATACACTTTAGACTGGCTGGAATCTGAGCGATCTAAAATAACTCGTAGAGTTCATCATCTAGTTGAATGAAATTTAAAATGGATTTTACGAGATGTTCAAAATGCTGAAGTAATGATTTTGGTTTGGTTTGAGGCCATCCAATAAAGGGCTATCATAAATCAATGTGGGCAATTATTAGCCCTTATGGCAAGTTTCTAAAAGTATTCACTGTCTTCATATTAAATCGCACACTACTGCACGTTTACGCTAACAAACAAAAATTATAAATAACAACTTAATAACAAAAATCATTCAAATTTGATAAACACAAAGAACGTGCAAGAAAGCTTTTGAAGGATGAGGCTCGGAAGTTTAGGAAAAGGCCATAAAGCAAACAAAAGCAGCAGCCAATATGAGAACTGAATTTCTAATACATTTTTGTACACTCATAGGCAGAGCTACACCAACCATCGAAATCGAACCTGCCTACAATCCTCGTTTGTCCTCATTTGGAGTACATTATGATGTTGTTTGTATATCGTTTGCAAGGATAATTCAATATTGCCCTCGGGGATTGTATAATATTTATATCCTAGCTCCCAACATTGACGATGAGGATACATATTCTGAAAATCGAATAAAGGTCTAATTTGCTAGCATTATTTACATCGATTATTGCAACAAAAAAATTCTAATTTCATTTCGTGGGGGAGAGATTATTGAGCAAATTGCTCCTGGTTTGAATTATCTTATAGTCTGCTTGAGCTTACGCTTATCGAATGTCTAAATCAATTTGTTTTATAGATTGATGTGAAATGTTGGTTTACGAAATTTTAAAAATATGAGACTCCTGATTTCCTTCGGGCGATGAGTCCTTTGAGGATTTCGTGATTAATCAAAATTTGAAATCAAAGCTAATATCTCAGTTATTTGGAATTTGAAAATAGATTTGGTTTTTGGCGTAACGGTCATCAACAAATATCTTCTTTGAGTATCTGTGGATCCTTCTACAGGGTGTCCCTTACAGTAAGTTGTAAGGGCTATATCGTACAGCGTGGAGTTAAGAAAAGGCTTACTTTGGGGTACCCTTTTTAACGGTAATTGCGCTGTTAGTACCTACTAATGAGATACCCAGTTTCTAGCATGTTCAATTTTTCCTGCCCATGCTAATTTTTTGACTTTGTGCTCAATTTTCTCCAGAAAATGCGTAATAAGCATAACGTTATACACTGTTTTTTCATTGGAATGAACGTTACAATACTAAAAATAAAGCTCAATGACAAGTTTGCGGAAAAACCCATAGATTTTATGATACTTTCGCAGACCTGGAACAGATAAAATTAAAAAAACAAAATGTTTTTTTGCTTGAAAGCTTTAAATAAAAAATGATTTTGTGTGGGCTTAGATATTTTTTATCTTATGTGTTATTCAGGTGTTCAAAGTGTCCTCCTTCGGATGGACGGAAATTTAAGGATGAGTATGAGAAGCTGAGGATAGAGTCGTTGACAAAACAAAGGAAATGGATTAGAATTTTGAGACAAGAGATCATTTATGAACAGGAGGAAGAGGGTCGAAGACAAAACAGACCATTTATTTTATGAAGATCAGACTTGAAACCCTCCAATATAATATGTATTGAACGATGTAGAAGGTAATTTCTAATCCAAAGAATAAGGGTTTCGTTTATACCAAAAGCACGCATTTTTGATAAGACAGGCTGGGGGTCAATTCTGTATCTGTGAAACTGTAAAGTGATAAGTTTTTTAACAACTTCACACCCTATCCGATTCGCAATTTATGAAAAAATTTAATAAAATGTCAAAATATTTTCAAATATTAAATTTGTGTTCACACTCAACCGATTTTGTGAAAAGCCCTGATAAAATATGAAAATTACAAAAACAAAATTATACTCAAAAATGAGTATCGTATATCAAAAATGAGAGCGTTTCTCATTTTAGTACTTTTAAGTACATGTTTTGACAAACTTATCAGAATGAGTTCCAGAATCGCATTATGTGAGTTCATGAAATGTAAAAATGAAAAATGGCAGTGAAAACTGAAATGATAACTTGTTTATCACTTCACAGTTTCACAGATAGAGAATTGACCCCCTGGTGTCAAACTCTATCAAATGCCTCAGAAATATCAATGCAAAGATCTGTTCAACTCTTCGGTGCAATGTGCCACTAGATCAAAAGCCGTACTGCCGGTCATTCAAAAGTTTTCGATCTTCGAGCTGATGATTTATCAGCGATTTCATGACCTTTGAAAGATGAGACATAAGTGCTATTGGTCTGTGGAGGAGGAGAAGGAGGATGGTTCGCCTTTTTTAGGAACAAGCTGGAATAAATATAAATGCTGTGTTCTATCTTCTATGGAAGATTCTAGAAAAGAAAGGCTCTTGCCAATGTACGAGTGCGGAAGTGTACGTGTCTCATTGATTGATTCACGGTCTCAAGTACAGGATGGGCAATGTTGCTATCAGGCTTCGTAGAGCTAGCAGCTAAATTAGCTGCGAGTACATTTACCATATCTGAAGAGATAGTTATCGATGAGCGTTTGAACCGAAGATGAAGTTGAATTAGGTACTTTCCTGATCAATGACGAAACATTTATAATACCTTTGGGACATTGCAGGATTTGTTGCCTTAACATCTGGTCATCTAAGAATTTGGTTCTTTTCATAACAGCGCTGCAAGGCTTTTTTGATTTTGCTCAGTTGGGTTGGCTATGTGAGAGAGGAGACTTTTCTTTAGGTTTTATACTCTTAATGCTGTTAGGAATAAAAAACGCATCTCAAGAAAAATCTCTTCTGTAATTAAATCAGCACTGGCGTCAATATCGTGGAAACATAAATACCAGTTTAAGATTCGAAAAAGTCAATCCGACCGTCCCGGTTGGCATTTTCGTATTGCCAAACAGACCTAGCGGGATGCTTCTCTTTTACTGGATGATTGGGGAACTAGAAATTGGCTAATATGACACATTATTCTGAAGTGCCAAATGGCGAGTTTACTGTCATGGTATACTCTTCAAGGTAAGAGGTAAGAAACAAATCGAGATAGTGACCGTTTTGCCCAGCAACATCTCATAATCAAGTGGGCTCAACTATAAACTGAGTAAGGTGGTGCATCTCAGCAAAGATCTTCACATTTCTTCCCTGGGGTATTGTCTGTGCTGAAAAGCGGAGCCAACTTGTATTGTGTACATTGAAGTGTGAGGATACAAGAAAACAATTCGGGAAATGGAATATCAGACAGCGCATCAAACTCATTAAGAGTTGAATTGCTGTCAAGATTTGAACTCCTCTGAAACAATGAAGAATGATGTTCTTGTAAAGTAGAGCTACATGCCCGCATTGAGGAAGGCTCTGGCAAGCATCATCATATCAAACATAAATTAAAAGGCCATGATAGTGAGAGCATAATGGCATTAAGTTATAGACAGGCAGGCGAAATTCTGAAGGAACGGTTGACAACCTATCGCCAAGACAGCAGGTCGGTATTTAACAGAAGGGGCGTACACGTGAATTTGAAACATAAAACGAAAATTTAAGTTAATTTTGTTAACTTCCCATAGGGAGTTATTGTAATCGATTTGTCGAATTGGAATTTTTGACATTTCTCGACGTTTCAAGGTCCCTAGAGGCTATATCAATCATTTTCAATCATATTAACGCACATAAACTTCAAATAAAATTCTTGACGTATAGCTCAAAAGCAATGGTTATAACAAGCATCCTCACTTTGCCTTTAGCTGTGTTCGAAAGTACTCTTACAGCAGTCAGATAACACTGTCGATTATTATGTGCGAATATTATAATTTCAATAGTTTAACTTATTTTTTGTCCCCATTTTTTCTATTTAAGGCCAATGGTTGTCCCAAGATTTTTCCAAATGCTGCCTCTAAAGAATTTGAATTCACGAAGACAGCATATTGTACATCCTGTCCTTACCTTCTCGCTTGATTTGTATGATCGAAGCCAAGTATAAATCTCCATTCTTATTGTGGTTTTTGTTTTACTTTAACAAAGAATTACGGGTCAACGGGCACTATAAACGACAATTGGTACTTAAATAAAACGGAAGTGCAGCTTTCAGTTTTCTCCTCACCTCACTTTTCCAACCATTAAAATGATAGTCGTGTTACTCAAATGCTTTTTTTTCACAAC
Source organism: Philhelius festivus (assembly GCA_963931855.1). Classification (NCBI taxonomy): domain Eukaryota; kingdom Metazoa; phylum Arthropoda; class Insecta; order Diptera; family Syrphidae; genus Philhelius; species Philhelius festivus. The sequence continues at coordinate 29,438,600 of OZ007557.1, read as the reverse complement.
TTTGCGCACACTAAAAGTTTATGACTACCCCTTCAATGTCTGTTTAAATTAAATACTAATCTACTATTAAATCAAAACAATGAAACACTTCGGCATTATTTTTTTACTTTCGTCTTTCTCACTATCGGCTAAGCAGATTTAAATGAATTTTATATTCAGAAGCTTCTAATTTTCTTACACAATATTGCTTATTTAAGCGATTAAAAAATTTATAAGTCTTAATTATTCAAGCTCAATCAATATTTATTTTTAATTTTCATATGTATATCTATTTTTAGATAACCTACTACATACTCGCATTTATGATGTTACTCAATTTTTATTATTTTATATAAGATAATTAGCAAAAGCCCAGGAAATCCAGTGCTCGGATTTCATTAACGATCTCAAAAACAAACAATCATTACTTTTGAGAGATTTAAATGTAATTGACTCCGACCAGATTAGAAAAAAAGAGGACTACTGGGCACCATGCTTCAAAATATATTTGGGGTCAATGAAGAAGTGTACACCAACATTAATTCGTTACGAGACAACCAAATCAAACTAATGGAAGCAAATCAACACCAAACAAACCTTATGCTGGCAACAACAAGCGAGATAGGATATCTTGAGAAACAAACCAAGGACAAATTGAATTCGTTAACACACAAATTAAATCAAGCAACTGTAGAGATCAACAAAATAGAAAGCAACTGGTACAAGAAAGACTTAAACAGAGTAGATATACATTTGCTGGCAGCTTATAACCTTGCCCTAGGAGTGCTAGAAGAACTGAATAGACGTTACCACACGCCGATCTGTTTGAAAGTATAACACCAGGAAAACTGATGGTGTTGATTCAAGACGCATCAAGACGACTACCATAAGACATAACCATCATCCCAAAACCAAAGCCAAAGGATGGACGTCCACAGGAATGAGACTCACATATGCACACATTGGTTTCTTCATCTAAGTACCTCTACAAAATACAATGTCATCAGAACCACTCCGATTCCGCAGAAAAGCTATCGAATGAATCATATTCCATCCCGGTCATTCAAAAATCCATAATAGCCTCAGATTACAACAGCCAAACATATTTCGAATTATTAGAAAAGGAATTCAAACAATGCACTCCCGAAGAAAAACATATGTAGGTACTTATGTTCTCCTTCAGTCATAAGTAGGATTGATACCAACCCAAACTGCATTATCATTATCACAGACGAGATAAAAAGATATGTAACTATGAAAAGCTAGCTATCAGAAACATAACATTTAAACATGTAAAGGGTGATTTTTTTGAGGTTAGGATTTTCATGCATTAGTATTTGACAGATCACGCGGGATTTCAGACATGGTGTCAAAGAGAAAGATGCTCAGTATGCTTTGACATTTCATCATGAATAGACTTACTAACGAGCAACGCTTGCAAATCATTGAATTTTATTACCAAAATCAGTGTTCGGTTCGAAATGTGTTTCGCGCTTTACGTCCGATTTATGGTCTACATAATCGACCAAGTGAGCAAACAATTAATGCGATTATGACCAAGTTTCGCACTCAGTTTACTTTATTGGACATTAAACCAACCACACGAATGCGTACAGTGCGTACAGAAGAGAATATTGCGTCTGTTTCTGAGAGTGTTGCTGAAGACCGTGAAATGTCGATTCGTCGCCGTTCGCAGCAATTGGGTTTGTGTTATTCGACCACATGGAAGATTTTACGCAAAGATCTTGGTGTAAAACCGTATAAAATACAGCTCGTGCAAGAACTGAAGCCGAACGATCTGCCACAACGTCGAATTTTCAGTGAATGGGCCCTAGAAAAGTTGGCAGAAAATCCGCTTTTTTATCGACAAATTTTGTTCAGCGATGAGGCTCATTTCTGGTTGAATGGCTACGTAAATAAGCAAAATTGCCGCATTTGGAGTGAAGAGCAACCAGAAGCCGTTCAAGAACTGCCCATGCATCCCGAAAAATGCACTGTTTGGTGTGGTTTGTACGCTGGTGGAATCATTGGACCGTATTTTTTCAAAGATGCTGTTGGACGCAACGTTACGGTGAATGGCGATCGCTATCGTTCAATGCTAACAAACTTTTTGTTGCCAAAAATGGAAGAACTGAACTTGGTTGACATGTGGTTTCAACAAGATGGCGCTACATGCCACACAGCTCGCGATTCTATGGCCATTTTGAGGGAAAACTTCGGAGAACAATTCATCTCAAGGAATGGACCGGTAAGTTGGCCACCAAGATCATGCGATTTGACGCCTTTAGACTATTTTTTGTGGGGCTACGTCAAGTCTAAAGTCTACACAAATAAGCCAGCAACTATTCCAGCTTTGGAAGACAACATTTCCGAAGAAATTCGGGCTATTCCGGCCGAAATGCTCGAAAAAGTTACCCAAAATTGGACTTTCCGAATGGACCACCTAAGACGCAGCCGCGGTCAACATTTAAATGAAATTATCTTCAAAAAGTAAATGTCATGGACCAATCTAACGTTTCAAATAAAGAATCGATGAGATTTTGCAAATTTTATGCGTTTTTTTTTTAAAAAAAGTTCTCAAGCTCTTAAAAAATCACCAGTTACATATACCAAAGAAATACATGGTTATTGATTGCGACCAGTTCAACCTCACCCGCAATTATCTGTAATAGTATCTACGAAGACGTTGAGCTAAACAGTATCGGACTCATTCAAATTAATGACGGATGTACTCTGCAGCACCCAAAAACATCATCATCTCTGAGGAAATGGATACAGTACCAATCAAGGGTACATAATCACCCAATGAACTGAAATATATCTGAAACCAAAGAAGAAGACTTTTATCCAACGGTGTTAACTGAAGAAACCATTCTAAAAATATCAGTCCATTTGAGGTCACTCATCCATCAACAATTAATTCACATAAGACCACACAAATGGAGAACAATAAGTAACCATGCAGCTGCAGGTTCAATAACGTTGACGATCACAATTTATGTATAATAATCATATACAAATATCGAATTAACAAACATCGAACACACGACCTAAATCCACTGTCAACAGTTATTATCAATCCACCCATGATGACCCACAGACGATTTGAAATACCAGGTGGGGTGTGCAACGAAAACCCAGTGACACCATTCCAGCCTGAGGCCCCGCAAGATGTTTAGACAAACATTTATATATATATTGTTTTTAATATTAAGTAGAGTAAGCAAATTGTATTGCAAACTTAGAGATTTGCAAGGTCTGCACAACACAATGACGAACAGATGTGGCTGTTCATTAGAGTTAAGAAATATGTATAAATAAGAAGAAACAGATAAAAATAAAGACACTTGAAAGTAACAGTCCATTACAAAAATATCTAAGCTATCTACAGAGATCGATGGCTTCATTTCGGCCAAAACTTCTTTTCAAAAAACGCACTGCTTGGGCTAAACAGCATTAACTTGTTACGGATGTCCACCTTCAACCAAAAGTTGTTTATTTTATTTGAATAGTTTCTGATAATCCGCAGAACTACTATCAAGAATAATACTTAGTTTAGAGATTTTTTTTTTTGATCAAGTTAACAGGAACAAAAAATATTTGCTTGTGAGAATAAAAATCAAAATTTAAGGATTAATATAGATCTAAAAGTCAAGGATCAAGGAATAAACAACAGAAAAAAAAGAAACATTCAGAAACAAAATATAAATACATTTATGTACATACATATATACATTATGTACATGTACATATACTAGGGTGTCCATAACGTGTATGAAAAAAAAGAAGACATTTTCGAAACTCCAAACTTCTACTGTTAAACCCCCCTCCTCGATCGCCATACCATCATTAAAATAATAGATAGGTATGATCAAAAGTTTATTTAAAGTTTATTTTATAAAAAAACATAATATCTGTGGTGTTTGGGAGAAACATGATAACTCCATTTTAAAATTTGCGGCTTTACGACCACCTTAGATTAGTCCAGTCATTTTAGGCATTTTAAACCCCAATCTGCGGAAAAATTCCTAGTGAGCTGAATTTTTGTATACACCTTTACTACGGCATTGTAATGAAGATGTGAAAAATCGACATTGATATCGTGCCGGCTAAAAAAGTTATAGGGGTCAAAAGGTCACAAAAATCAGTTTTTCGTAAATATCTCGCGATCTATTGCTCAGAGGTCAATAAAGGTCATTATAAAAATTGTTTGTCGTGAAATTGTCTACAAAAAATGTCTTAGATTTTTCTGTAAAATGAACCGTTTTCGGAGTAGAGCGCTGAGAAAGCGAAAATATTATGACTATGCACTCGTTTCCTCACCACCTTCGAGGTAGAATGCAGGGCGCGTTTTTTTAAATGGTTTCCCCGTAGGCATAATCCATGATATGTAATCAGAGGTTTTTTTTTATTTACGAGTGAATAATTTTTTATTTGAATACAGAAAAATACATAAAAATTAACTTTAGTATATAATTTTTTTTTTATCATTCATTGTCGATATCTTCAGTTTCTGTGTCATTAACAATTGCATACCGCAATTTTCGATATTAAAAATGGTCTTCAGCTGTGAGTGGTTAACTCGCTAATTCTATTCAGCATTTACACCAGCGATCTAATAGGTAGTCTAACTCGGGCAATTGTGTACGCCGTTGACCTAATAGTGTACAGAACAGCTCCCAAAGTCGAGGTCATCAGAATTCTTTTGCACTGTGACTTCAACAAGATTCAGTGATATTGCGATGATATGGAAGTCAGTTTCAGAAATCTGAAACTATTCTGCTTAGGACTCGATCCATCAGTGTGCCACTTGATGATATTTGTTTCGAGGATCCAAGATAACTCCCATTGCCGCATTTCTGATGGCCTCGTGTAGAGGGGATAGATAGAGGAGAACCTCTATAGCTGCGGTAGGGCAGGTTCTCATTGCTCCTGTAATACAGATACACGCGAGCCCTTAGACTTTTTCTAGAGCTTTCCTTATTCTTGATAATTCGGTTCTCTTGTGCCATACAACCGCCCCATATGTAATGATTGGTCTTACCATCATAGTGTATATCCAGCTAAGGATGTTCGGTTTGCATCTGCATGACTTGCCTGCAAGTCTCTTGCAAATCATTAGGGCTTTTGTGGCTTTCAAGACTATAGCTTTTAAGTGTTTGTTCAAAAAGAGTTTACTATCTGGTAGAATTCCTAGATATTTTACCCCTCTCTGCGTTTCAATCACTTCACCAGCTAGATGGATAGGTTTCATATGTGGCAGAAGTTATTCCTTGTTAATGGTATGATTGTCGTCTTGGAGGGGTTTATTGATAATCCTACAGATAGACACCATTTCCGTGTAATTGTTAGTCCTCTTTGGATTACCTAGGGCTATGATAGCAACATCACCAGCAAATCCAATGGAGAATATACCTTGGGAGGTAAGATTTTCTAACAATTCATCCACTACAAGACTCTTCAACAAGGGTGATAATATACCACCCTGAGGACAGCCTCTTGTTGTGATTACTTTTTTTTACATTTTGTCCTTTTTGTAACAGTATTTTTAGTGCCTAACATTTCCATCTAGTTATGGTGATGGGTACGCATTTCCTAACAAAGGTTGTGCCTACAGCCTCGTGGGATGTGTTGTCGAAGGCTCCCTCTATGTCTAAGAACGCATCTAATATTCTATTTTTTTTCTATATTTTCGGAATAAATATTAGCTTTGCTGTTCTCCATATACTTGGTATATACCCAAACGCAATGCTACTACGAAGAATATTAGTGAAGAATATTGTTAATGACACAGAAACTGAAGATATCGACAATGAATGATAAAAAAAATTATATACTAAAGTTAATTTTTCTGTATTTTTCTGTATTCAAATAAAAAATTATTCACTCGTAAATAAAAAAAAACCTCTGATTACATATCATGGAATATGCCTACGGGGAAACCATGTAAAAAAAACGCGCCCTGCATTCTACCTCGAAGGTGGTGAGGAAACGAGTGCATAGTCATAATATATTCGCTTTCTCAGCGCTCTACTCCGAAAACGGTTCATTTTACAGAAAAATCTAAGAGACATTTTTTGTAGACAATTTCACGACAAACAATTTTTATAATGACCTTTATTGACCTCTGAGCAATAGATCGCGAGATATTTACGAAAAACTGGTTTTTGTGACCTTTTGACCCCTATAACTTTTTTAGTCGGCACGATATCAATGTCGATTTTTCACATCTTCATTACAATGCCGTAGTAAAGGTGTATACAAAAATTTAGCTCACTAGGAATTTTTCCGCAGATAAAACCTAAAATGACTGGACTAGATCGAGCTAGAGCCTATGCGCGTGAACCAATTTTCTTCAAACTTGAAATACGATTTTTCTTAGATTATGTTCATATATATTCCAAATTTAAAGAAAATCGGTACACTCATTTAGGCTCTAGGTCGATGTAAAGTGGACGCAAAGACGCAAATTTTAAAATGGAGTTATCATGTTTCTCCCAAACACCACAGATATTATGTTTTTTATAAAATAAACTTTAAATAAACTTTTGATCATACCTATCTATTATTTATTTGTTTACATTTACCCACATTGACCCTACATAGTTCAAAATAAAATAAATATTTTTTTTTAAGAAAAAAGAGACAAAAAAGAGTACATAAATAAAAAAGAGTAAAAAAAAGTATTTAGTGAAAAAAGAGAGAATAAGAAAGATCCGACATCAGAGTCAGAAAAGAGAACATGTTCTCTTTAAAAGAGATGTTCTGGAAACCCTAACATATACATTATATTGAGCGTATAAGTTTACGTTGAACAAATTCCACTGGATGATTTCTTTCTTGTTCGAATGTGCTCACTTTAAATAAATTTTCCTCAAAGCAAAGCAAGGAATTCGTATCGAGCTCTGGAGGGGTAAGGGAGCCTTGGCAAAGCATCCCAAATCCTGGTTGAAATTACACCAAAAAAAAAAAACTAGACAAGATTTTTGAGAAATATTCAGGTTTGATAAGTTAAAATAGAAATTTGAAAAATTTAACTATTTAACCATATTTTATTCCTTAGTTTCATTCCAAAATATTATAGGTATTTTGGAAAAGAAGAAAATAAGCAAAATTATTATCCCATTTCCTGCTGAGAAAACAAAATTATAAAAAAAAACTGTGTTAAGACAGTTACAGTTTATAAAAAAAAATATACAAAATTAAGGCCCTCATTATGAATAGCGAATCGAACTAAAAACCGTGCGAATTCGATAAATTCTTATTATGAATTCGCTTAAATTTATTTCACTCCAAATGCCAAAATCTTATCGAATTTTCGACTTATCGATTATCACTCAATTACGAATAGCGAATATTCGCTAATTTAATCGTTCATACTGTCATAATATTATCGATACAAAATATTTGGTGATAACGGTATAGCGAAAACATATAGAAGTTAAATTAAAGAAATTTGAAGTTGAGATGAGGAACTTCATTGCATATATTACTTTTGCTCCTATTGAATAAATATGTATAACTGTATGCATTCATATATGCATATAGGTATGCTTCAATTTAGTTTTTTGTCATGTAATATGTGTTCCTTTTAAATGAATCAGACCAAAAACATAAATGTTAAAAAAAGAGCCAAGTTCTTCTATACAAAAACCTGTGTCTAACAAGTCAGCCATGAAAAGTCCTGAGATCTAAAAGTACGCCAAGCTCTTACTTCATGAAGATGTAATACCGAAAACCGAATATTTAAAGTAGAACAATATTGAATCAGCTACAATGTAATATAGAAATTTTATTATTTAATGATTACTGACTTAAATTTGATGGGCTTAATTTTTTATGCCCAATTCGAAAGGTTTTAAAAACTTGAAAAGTGAACCCATCAAATTTTAGTCAGTAATCATTAAATAATAAAATTTCTCTATTACTTTGTAGCTGTTTCAATATTATTCTAATTTAAATATTCGTTATTACATTTTCATGAAGTAAGAACTTGGCGTACTTTTAGATCTCAGGACTTTTCACGGCTGACTTGTTAGACACAGGTTTTTGTATAGAAGAACTTGGCTCTTTTTTTTAACATTTATGTTTTTGGTCTGATCTCACTCCTTTTTGCAAAGATTTTAATATTTTGCCATGTCAAAATCTCGAAAGATACGGAAAGATAGAAGGGTGGACTCTACCTACTAAAATCAGCTTAGTTTATAGCTTCCGATTTCTTTTGGTATATTTTCTTTTTGTTATTGGTTGTTTTGATTTGCGCTTCAATTGTTTTCTCTTGTCCTGGCAAGATACCTAACACTAACATACCTACCTTAATTATAAATACTGGTACCTACATCCGCTCAAAGTCATAAAAAAGCAATAATTGTTGAGGATGCGATGATGTTTTTGTTGCAATTTTAACACCTTTTTTTAAATGAAGGTAGCCCACCAATAAATATCCTAATTAGTGGTTTAATTATAGTTCACATCACAGTTAAGATTTTTTTTTATGTAAGCTCATAATTTTCTCAGGTATGCAAATGTTTTCTTTTTTCATTCATGTTAACATAACATAGAGTACCAAATCGAGCACTCTAGTTCTAAGAAAAGTCATGAATTTTCAAGATGCATGTATAGTTTCAAAATGATAATAAAAACACACTTCGAATGAAAAATCTTAGATTATCTATTTTTCGCTTTGAATGTACATTAAGCTTTACCACTCTACCAAATTTCATCATTCTACGGCAATCGGAAGTGCTCCATATAAATTAAACATTTTCTCAGAAAGTGGGCGGATACCACGCCTCCTGAATGGAAAACCTCAATTTTTGTTTTTGGTCCTTTATATGTAATTTGAGAACTACCGTTCTACCAAATTTCATTGTTCTACTGCAATCGGAAGTGTGCCATATAATTTACATCAGTTCTGAGGAAATGGGCGGATACCACGCCCCCTGAATGGAAAACCTCAGTGTTCATTCTGGTCCCTTATATGCAATCTAAGCCCTACCGATTCACCAAATTTCATCGTTTTGCAACTGTCGGAAGTGTCCCATTCAACCAACACACAAAAGGGAGATAAAGCCAATATTACCAACTATAGACCAATTTCCAAACTTTCTTGCATTCCGAAGTTGTTCGAACAAGTTGTATGTGACAGTTTGACATTTATATGTAAAACTATTATCTGCAACCAACAACATGGTTTTATGCAAAAACGTTCTACTGTTACTAATCTTGTTGTCTTTTTAAATAAATGTTTAAACTCTCTAGAAAGTTGTCAAGAAGTTGATTGTGTATACACTGACTTCTCGAAAGCTTTTGATCAACTGTCTCATGAGATTATCAAGTTTAAACTTATCTCATACGGATTTCCACCACCTTTCATCAAGTGGATATCGTCATATCTTGAAGATAGGTTATATCAAGTCAAATTCAGAAATTCATACTCAAGAGAGTTTATTGCCAAATCAGGTGTTCCGCAGGGAAGCCATCTGGGACCACTACTCTTTACATTGGCTATTAATGATGCTCCTCTGTGTGTTCGCAACAGCGAAATTCTAATCTTTGCAGATGATATGAAGATTTATAAAAATATAGTATCTTCAAATGATCGGGCTTTACTGCAAGATGATATTAACCATTTTGCCTTGTGGTGTGAAAAGAACAGTCTGAACCTCAACCCGACAAAATGTCAAACTATGACTTTTTCTAAAAAACGTTTTCCTTACTCTCATGAATATGTTATCTCACGGCACATTTTAACTCGTGTTATGACTGTAAGGGACCTTGGAGTTCTTTTTACACCCAATTTAGATTTTTCTGCTCATATTAATAAAATCGTGAATAAGGCTAATTCAATGTTAGGGTTTATTAAGCGCTGGTCTAAGGTATTTGTTGATCCCAATGTCACCCGGGCTTTATACAACTCCTTGGTGCGTCCCCATCTTGAGTATGCATCGCAGGTTTGGACTCCTCTTTATGATATTCATATTGAGAGATTAGAATCTGTGCAAAGAAACTTTACTCGTTTTGCCTTGAAAGGACTTCAATGGAATGATCCTTCGTATGTCCTCTCTTATGACCAACGATTATCTATTCTTCAGATGCAAACTTTGGAACAAAGAAGAACAAACAATGATTTGGTATTTTTCCACCAATTAATAACAGGCGTCACAGATGCACCAGATCTTTTATGTTCGGTTTATTTTAATTATCGGGGAGGAGGTTATAATCTTCGAGGCCTCGATATGGTTAAGGTCCCAACACACAGGACCAACTATGGCATTCATGAGCCCTTGACACGTATGGGTAGACTTGTAAATTGGAATTCAAATATTTTTGATTTTAATATAAATAAATGTAAATTAAAAAACCTTCTCAAAACCAGTGGTCCACGCTCCTAAATGTTCTTTGTTTCCTGTTATGTTATTGTTTTGTTCTTACGTAATATTATTTGTGTCAGTGTTAATTGTAATAGAGTTTGCCTACTAACAACTAACACTGCACTAAATGATGAGCCGGTGGTATAACACAGTTCTCTGTGTTGGCAAACCATTGGTCGAAAGACGGAGCTTGCTATAAGCTTTCTTCGACCAATTCTGATAGTGTAAAAAAAAAAAAAAAAAAAAAACACCAATTCAGAGAAAGTGGGCGGATACCACGCCCCTTGAATGGAAAACTTCAATTTTTCGATTTTTTCCTCTGCTTTCATGACAAGACCTACCGTTGTGCAAAATTACAAGATTCTAAGTGCTCTATAATTTTGATGATCTGTCAGTCAGTCAGTTACGGTTTTTGTGATTTTTGAGGCCTTATATCTCAGGAACCGCATATGCCAGAAAATTGAAATTGGGTAAAGCGCCTGTGCCTGACTAGCTTAGCAAATATTCGGAATTTTAAATTTCTGACTTCATTGGTACTGAAGATAGGTAGGGTCAAAATCACCTGAGTTTGTTCCTGTAAAAAAGGTGTAGTGCCAGAACTTGGCTGGGCACTACTACTTGGCTGGGCCCTTTGATTTGATTTTGTTTCTTTTCCTAAATAAATTCTTGTCTTGTTTTGCCTATATTGATAATTTATTTTGAATGCAATTTTTGCTTGGATCTTAATATTTATTCAAGATTAAATTAAGATACAAAAATAAAAAATCAGTTCGATCTTCGAAGCCAGACACAACAAAAATAAATTATAAAGAAGCTAATAATTCATTCCATAATCGTTCTGCTTCAATGCTTGTATTGCGAGATTCCTTACGTTCATCTGGTATATCCTGAGGGACACTGATTTCTTCTTCTATACTCTCTGCATCAACTAAATTGTACCTGAGATCGCAGGTTTAGACGTTGATTTGAATGAATCGTTTATTTCTTCGAGTACATACAAACACGGTTAAAAATCCTGGCGTTAAATTTAATATTTTTTGGGTTGCATATATGACCAGTCCAAAATTCTATTTAAATGTAATATTTTGAATATATTTGATTTTCAAACCCAAAAGAAGACATATTGAATTTCAAACCTGTTTTATATTAAAAAACAAGTTCGTATTATTTAATAGTAACACACATAAGTATTAATATTTAAACCAAAAAAATAAAATTCATCACTTTTTGTATTGGTTTTAAAGACATTTATATTAGAATTTAATACGCTGGATATTGAAAACATATATTTTTTTATTTAAATTGAATAATTTTTTTACTCGTTTTAAGCCTAAAGAGAGTTTAAATGTAATACAGGATTATTAAATCTTAATACTGTTTAAGATTTCATTGCATTACTTTTGAACCCACATAGCATTGAAAACTAATACTTGTTTATTAAATTTCAATACTATTTAAGATTTGATGGGATTACTTTTGAACCCACAGAGTATTGAAAATTAATAGCAGATACTCAGCTCCCGCCGTCACTAACGCCCTTCGAGAAGAATCCTTTAGCGTATTTGTACGGTCGTACTCTCCAAAATGTATGCCGCTGTGCTTGTTTTTATAAATGCTTTTAATCCCTGTAAAATTAGGAAAATTTTATGTATACATTAAATTTACTATTGAAAAAGTAACTTATTTCTTTGTATAAAAGAAGAGAGCTTCCAATTCCTGTTTCTTGTTTTTCTTTTTTTTTTCAAATGTTCACTTATTTGATTAGGAGGCTTTCAATCAGCAGTGTCAAGAGCCACAAGGAAGCAGGCACAGCCCGAATACTGCCGCACTATATATATCGCACAAGAAATCCACTGGAATCAGCACACCGTCTTGATCTTTTAAAGTAAATCCGTTCACAAGTTCTTCGTTTTCCAAGACTAAAATAAAAACAAATTGTAAATAAATTAACACGGTTTGCACTCTCCAGGAAATAAATATATGGCACTTAAACTCCCTATTTATTACTTACTTGAAAGAAGGATATCTTCATTTGAAACGACTAAGGATTCAGATGATTTATTCGTCTGATTTTTAATTTTTTTTTTAAATGATTGTATTTTTTTACACGTTTTTCACTTTAATGTAAGTCCTAACTAAATTATCCATTAGAAACTCCATGTTGCCGACCGACGCCGAAGTTTTGAAACAAAGATAAAAATCAATAGGTACCTATGTATTAAAATTTAATATTAATGTGTTCAAAATTAATACCTCGATATTTAATTCAAGTACGAGTTAAAAAGTTTCACGCTAAATACAAAATTTATTGAATTTTAATACAATCAAATATTAAATTTCTATACATTATTTTATTATGGTCACTTTTAACCAGATATTCTACTTAAATCAAATAACAAATTATTGAAACATAAGTTTTAAATAATAATGGTAATATAGAAAAATTATATTTTAATATTTGAAGATTAAATTTTGGTGGAAAAGTATTAAAAAAAACATTTTAGTGGGATATGTACTGAGTTTTAATACCAAATTATTACAAAAAATATTTAATAAAGTTGGAATATTAAAAACAAATTATTCATGTATTGCATACGGCTGTAATACGAGGGCCGTATTAAAAAACATCCCAGAATTTTTAACCGTGTACATAAATAGTCATCCTTGTTGAGTCGAAAATGACGAACAAATCTTTGAAGAGAAAACATGAAACTTTTGAATACAATAAAACTTAATATATAACTTATAGATGATCTGGGATGTTCAAAGGGTTAGAACTGTCCATAATTTTTCTTCTCAACATCATCATTCTAATATTTTCTTATCTATCTCTCACTTGATCATAAGATCAAGTACGTGCGACCCCGATGCACATTTTATTTTAATTCATTTAAATTTAAATCAGTTTTAATCAAAAATCTAATTGAAATCAAGCAACAATTACAACAGGAACTTCCTTTCTCTACATTTCACCGGGGCACCCTCAACAAATTGACCGGCCATTGTAAAACCTCAGAACTCAATTGACATATCGAGGCTTCACAATTATCTGTCATCCAGAATAACATGATTCGATTAATTGTAATCATTTCATTTACATGACATTTAATCACATCAAATGTTTGGCCCTAAAAGCCACTTACCTCTTGAAATGAGTGGCTTTTCTGATGGGCAGTGCTGCTCAATGAAATTCACTCCGCCAGCACTCTGGCGATAGGACGCTCTATCCTGTTACTCCATAATAAATAAATGCATGCGTTGCCGAAAAATAGTATGCAGTGCATCCCGTATAACAAGTGTATACCGTTGTAGCTACGGTACACGGTAAGTTAATATAAAATTGATTGATTTACTGCGTCCACAAATGCATAGTGTGTGAGTTGTGTACTATGCGATGGACCCTACATGCAAGGATGAGCTGTGATTTTGCAGTCGCATCACTTTCCCCCAAAACGCACCAAGCCAAGCATCACTTAAAGGCAAAACAAGACCATTCGACAAAAAGGACGAAAATTAAAGTTGTCAGTTTGAAATGAGAAAGATCCTTGGCACGAGTTTGTTTATCGATTGGTATTGAGAGTGGAAGAAAGGATAGAGTGGGTGATGATGCGCTTTGTCAAAAAAAAAAAAGTCATCATTCCCCCTGATATTTTTATTTCTACTTTATTCGCAGAGACCAAGGGGTATATTCAGGATGTTGTGTTTATCAATTCATTGCGATGAATAATGACACCCTAGTGAGTTTGTATTCGATAAACGCTTTTTTTATAAAGAAACTTTTTGTTGAGAGGGAGGGAACCGGGCCAGGATTGCTGGTTGCTGCCGGCGCGAAGCCAAGGCTGAAAGGAGCATGTTTATTTGGGGAAAACATTTTCGAGTTCGGAAATAAAAAGGATTTTTTGTTTGTTTGTCTGGGAGTCAACATCTATTATAGAGTCATGATGGGGATCAATGGACGAGTTCAACCGAGTGTCGCGGGAAAATCAACAAATATATATAAGTACATATTTAAATGGCATTCTGGCAGGAACATTCATACACAAAAGGATCAAATGGAAGAGAAGGACTTTTCTATTTTTTCAATACACATATCCATATTGATGGATGCTATTTCGATATGCTTTTATTAATATCTAAAAAGATATTTTGCCATGTCAAATATTTATCTATTGAATTGGGATTCAAAGCGATATCAAGGATTTATGTATTTAGGGTTGTCTTACCTACTTTTTCTTCGTTAACGTTTGCAGTTGGATCTTAGACGGGAATATCGAAATTTGCTTTTTTTCTTACTTCCAGTTTTCTACTGACAAATAAAGTCTTGATTACACAAGAATATGAATGAAAAGAAAATATAAATATGCTTTGATGAATTGATTCGATTGGGTTTTTTAGTTAGATTCAAAATAGAAAAGTAAAAGCTTGCCTTAGCCGCCTGTCCCAGTAGAATGATTTAAATAACATACTACAACATAATTTTTTTTTCGTTAAAGATTTGCTACATATATCTATTTTTTTTTAATTTGCTGTTTGTTATTTGACATTTTTTCATCAAATTGTTCTGTCTTGCGAATTATTAATTGATGAAATGTTAATAAATTTCTCGTTTGTTCTTAATTTTTGTGAATAACAGATCTGATAATTTTAAGTTAAAGATATTCGGTTAGCGTTTAAATCCAACCGAACATTGACACACCTTTTTACCAAACTAAAGGTTAAACCCGACAAAGACAAACGCACCGATGTTATATATATGATCAACTGCAAGGGTAAGACTGGTGAATCCTGCAATTTATGCTATATTGGTACAACTAAACAATTTCTGCGTCAGCGTATGTCAAATCACACATCTGACATCAACACCAATAACCCTGCTAAAACAGCACTCGCTAATCATGCTATTGAATTTGGCCATTCTCCAGATTTTGAAGGTGTCAAAATTCTTCAAAATGAAAAAAAAATACTTCGAAGCGATCAGTGATTGAAAAAATTGATTATCAGGTCCTGACGGGATTCCTTCTATTGTTCTTAAAAAGTGCATTTCAAAGCTTTACTATTTTCTTTCAGTAATCCATTTCTTGCTGTATGTCTCGCAAACAGTGGAATGATTCTTTCAATATCCCTGGGCATAAAAAAGACTCAAAAAGGGATGTGTCAAATTATTAACCGATTGATACACTTTCATGTGTCCTCAAATTATTAAAGAGTATAAGAATTAATTAAGTATTAGTTTAGAATTATAATTAACATACAATTGTTCAACCAACTTATGAATACTATAAAAGACATGGTCTTAGTGTACTGTTTACAATAAAGAATTGAATTGAAACGAGAAACAAAAAAAAAACTTACGTCGACATTGTAAAGATCAACAATAATTGTAGTTCACCTTGGCAAAATGGCTAGTGAGTTTCACTGGCATATACAAGGTCTTGTGATCGATGCTCTGTCGCTGCAAACAAAGTTTTTCAGAGCTATTCTGCCTCTTGCGAGGAATTTACAAACCCTCTTAGAGTATCTCTTTCATGAAAAGTGCTGCTCAGAATCGGCAGAAAATTCTAGGTCCGAAACTTTAACTATTTTTAAATTGAAGTCATATGAATTCCTATCTGTATTTATATCCTGTGTTCATTTCTTTTTTTATTCAATCTTCTTTATACAGTTTTGTTCAGGGATAACTATCCCAACCCTTCACGCGCAACAGGAAAAGTCCTCTCGGGTCTTTGCTTTTCTTGTTTAGTATTAACGATCTTGAGCATGCGTATTTCTAAAAATACTACATGCAGAGATGCTCAATTATGACAGACAGACTTAAATAATTCCTTTACTTGCTGCCGACATAATTTTCTTGAGCTTAACGTTAGTTAGTGTCAAGCCATTTTTTGTTCTCGGAAACGCCCCCTTTTTCTCAGAGTAATTATTTCAAGTTTCTATTGTCACTTCTAAACGTGACTTCGTGTTGAGTTTCAGACATCGCACACTGGGGCAAAACACCACTAAACGTGCCATTAAATAAACTATCAAATCTACGGACTTGAAATTGTTCACGATTGCTTCTAGAATGGCATGTTTAAAAACAAAAATTGAGGACACGCCCACAAAAAACGCCTCTTTTACAAAAACTGAAAAAAAATGTGAAAACGGTATAAAACGATTGTAAGTTTGAAAAACAGATGTGAAATAAATATTTTTTATTACTCATAAAAATTTAATTATATAAACAATCAGGAACATACATATGTATATTTTTTTTTTGTAATATTAATAAACATTTAAAAATAAATAAATAAATAATTAATAATAGAAATTTATTCTTCTTCTTCATCATCATCACTCGCATTTATGCAACTTTGATTTGGTACTGGTATGTTTGGAGATTTTAGCAAACTATAATTGCTTCTTGGGCAGATGTTGGATTTTTTTTTTTCTTGGAACTTTTTGAAGACTTGTTTTGATCAGATGGGTCAGATGATAATAGAAAGAAATTAAAAATGTCTGCATTTGTATTTTTTCGGCTATTTTTTCGGGAGTGGTGTTTTCTATATTTTTGAAGGCTTTATTCCGTGCTTCTTGGGCTTCTACCCTTAGCTGCCCTATAGGCAATAAAGCATTTGATATTATTTCATTTCCATGAATGAGATACTTCTGTACTGTAGGAGGCATATAGTACCAAGGATACTTAGCAACGAAATATTCAATTGAGTTGAAATCTTTTGATGCGGCATTGCAAATAAAACACTTCTGTGTTGAGGAATTTTCAGTGATGGCGTTACAGACCTTACCATCTATCATTGTGAACAGTATAAGTTGTGCTTAATGTTGATGGTATTTTCACCAACCATAGCAAGGCTAGGCTGGAGCTCTTTTATTTCACTGTCGGCTCTTTGTTTTTCTGCCACGGATTTGAATGCAGATTCCTTTGCAAACTCAATTCTAAGAGGCCTACAGTACCTAGTTGAACTTGGCCGAGGATTCTGCCAGATTATTTTTTCCCCAGATATCATACGGAGTGGAAAAACGCATGTTATAAATACTGATGAGTCATCAGCATCAAGTCCCTGAAACGCTTGCTTATACGAACTGTGGCCCGAACTACCATCAAATCCCCACTTGGAGTATAAGCTTATAGCATTTAGTTCTTCAGGCCTTAGAGAAACTATTACATCTTTTTGAACAGTTAGCAAACGAATAATTGTAAGGTCTAGCAAGCTTTGCAAAGTAGTATATACATACATTTCCGATGTATTCATGTTTTCAGGCTCTGGATAGCAACTCTTTTTGCACTCTTGAAATACTTTGTATGAAGGAAATACTTTGGGGATCGTATGATTTCATACTCAAATCGTGATGAGTTTGCTTCAATTATTATCATTGATAAGGCTTCTTTCCCAGTCATTGAAGTAAGTTCAATTGAGCCTTTCAAAACTTTTCTATATTTCATAGCATGATTTGGTATTGTTATTACATCATGCACTAACTTTGCAGCATTTAGCTGTCCAGAAGCTCTCAGACCCATTTCTGCTGCGTAAGTCACCTCAACTGTGGACGTGGACTCCCTCAATTGTTCGGTTTTTTTGTCGTTTTGATCTTTCTGAAGATTCCTCAAATGCAACCATTGGACGACGTTTAGAGTCTATCGAATAATTGAAAAGTATGGGTGTTTTCAGCCATGCATTGTTTGCTTTTAAAAATTTGGCTTCTATTCGACAAGCTTTTTCCCAACGTGATTTAAATTTTGATTTGAACGCAGCTATTTTTTCATTAAAATCATTTTTAAGACCATGGCTGCATCGGGCCTTTTTTTGTATTTCTTCCCTTAAAAATGCAATTTGGCTGTCTAATCCCTTCAGATTTGAACTTTTCATAATATTAAACAGCTCTTCCCTTGTAATCGACAAAGTCTTCGAAACTGTTCGGTCTAAGGAGTAATTAAAATTACATAGATAAATAGAAAAATGTCGATATCTTTCGAGAATGACGTCACCAACAAGAAAGTCAACTGTACGAAAAGTAGCAAAAAGGAGCAAAAAAAACTTTACATATTCGAAGACTAGATAAATCAATTGTTCCAAATGGATATAACACTTAACGGCATCTCACGGTCAACACATTTAAAACGCTTAGATATTTGACAAAATGTAAAAATTAACACATTTTTTTATACATTTTTTTTACCTTTAACCACATATTATGAGAACTAAATGAAAAATTTATTATATAAATAATAAAATCAACGCACCTGAGCTTACTGATTTCATAGTAGTTATAATTGTTTTTTACAAAATAAAAACTTGAAAGAAGTAACACTTGATTATTTGTTACCACTCAAAACTAAAAAAACACCTCTGACTTCCATGACAAAAATTATAATATTCTCCATTCCGGACGGTTTTGAAAAGATCACGTGATCCCAATTAACTGTTGCATTCCCTTTTCTAATTCTCTATTATATTTACAATAAAAAAAAACACTTTACGTCAAAGCTGAACTTTAAAATTTGATTTAATGCCACGTTTAGTGGTGTTTTGCCCCAGTGTGCGTCGTAAATGTCGCTATAATTTTTATGCACCAAATTACTGCGCAAAGTTAAGCAGAACACAAGCTATCGTCGCCTTAGATCAATATCTCTAACTAAAGTGAGTACACCCAAATTGAACCAATCGGAAGAATACTGAGAAGGCCCAATATTTTAACTATTTTTGATTTAAGATGTTGAAAAATGTTGTCAAGAATGTTCTCCAATAATTATCCTCTTCTTCCCTTTATAATTTTATTAATTTATTTATTGTTATTATTTTATTAAACTGGTTTGAGAATTTTCATGTTCAGCTTATGTTTAAATTAATGAATAAATGATTTAAAGTTTTAATTTCAACTGTTAACCTTTTGTCAACATGGCTTTGTGGTCAAAAGAATTTTCAGACCCCTACGTTACAAAATCCCTTTACCTCACATTTGTTAGGCCCCTTCTTGAATATACCAGCCAGGTTTGGTCACCCTGTTATAATACCCATTCCCTTCGAATCGAAGCCGTTCAACGAAGATTCCTTCGATTTGCACTTCGCGGGCTTCCCTGACTTGATTCGTTTCACCTCCCACCCTATGCTGATCGTCTTCAACTTATTAATCTGCAACCTCTTGATAAACGTCGCAAAGTAGCCGACATTGTATTCATTCATCAAATTTTAGCCGGTAATATTGATTGTCCTACACTTCTCCAAAAAATCTCATTGCATACTAACCCTAGAAATCTTAGATTGGTGTCTCTCTCTGATGTCAATTTTCACCGAACTAATTATGGTAGTAATGAACCATTGACACGCATGCTTCGTTCCTCCAACATTATCCAAAATTCTTTCGACTTTCACACCTCCAAACACTCTCTCAAAATGTCGCTATATTCCCAACCTTAACCACACAATCCCTCCACTGTCTTGTGTCACTCTCTTCTAGTTCTTAACCGCTCTCAATTCAAAGCCCACTTCATCTTCAATTTTTTTCTTTTTTTAAGTTTTTTAAAAGTTTTTTTTTTTTTTTTAAAACTGGTGGGTGGGCCTACGGGCCCAGACTAATATTAAAATTAAAAAAAAAAAAAAAAAAAACCCACCATAGATTTTAAGTTTAGATTTAAGTTTAGATTTTAGTGCACGCTTGTATTAAGCTAAATAAAATAAATAAATAAAATATTCCAAAATGTAAAGAAATCTACTTTAATTAATCTAGTTGAACTCAACTTGTTTCCAAATATAGCTATTAAGAATGTCCATCGAGATGCTTATAACTATGCATAGGTACTTCAGTATAGCCTTCGGCATATTGTCTCATAGGGCCTTACCAACAATCAAATTAAGAGACGACTCTACTCTAATATTTGAGTGAAATGGACCATTATGTAAAGAGCTCTATAAAGTAAGCCATACATGTTATGAACTTAATACTCGTATTTATGTGAACTCTAAATTATAAACCATTTAAAATGTAGCATATATGGTCAGTTATGTAGAGTCCATTAAATAATGTTTCGTTTCGCTCAAATATCAAAGTCGTCTCTTAATTTGATTGTTGGTAAGGCCCATAGTCTTATTTTATTCACTCTTTCATCTCTTGGTTTTCCTTTAGATTTCGTTTAATGAATCAGATGATATTTGAGGAGTAGGGTCACCAATTTTTCTTAGAGGAATCACTAATGATTCGATAAAAGCAGACTCTGGTCTACTTCAAGGTAGTCTCCTTGGTCCACTTCTCTTTAAAGTTTTAATTAATTAATTAATTAATGAAGGAGTTTCAATAGTAAATTCCTGTACATACTTATGAGTTCTAGGCTGATAAATTATTTAAAATCATCAGAACCAGAGTGATTCTGATACCTACACTTTGAAATGACTTAAATATTTTCTCTGATTTGTGATATTGATATTATTGAAAACATTGAAAAAATTGTAAATTAGGGCCAACGCACCCGGGTAGAAAATTATCTAGGAAACACTATCGAATAGCGTGGCCCTAGCTAGATTGGCCATTATATAGTAAATCCTATGCTGGGCCTAGACAGATGCAAGCCTGGCGGATCTTGACTAATTTATGCTTATCCTGGCTTTGTATTGAATCTGGCTAGAATTGCCTATTTATTGTCTTTTCCAGGAGTATCTTAGACTGGGCCTAGATATTTTTAAATTGATTTAGCCTAGATATGAAACTTTTTCTTGGCGATATCTTGGCTGTAGATAGTATCGCCTCTTTATTGGCATTGTAACAAATAAACTACAAGGGACCTGGATAGTTTTTACTTGGTGTAGCCTGGATAAGGAATTGTATCTGGGCGTTATATTGGCCTTAGCTAGTGTCGCCTCTTTATAGGCGTTCTCAGATTTTACTTATACTGGGGCTAGATAGTTTTTACTTGATGTATCCTAGATATGAAACTTTTTCTTGGCGATATCTTGGCTGTAGATAGTATCGCCTCTTTATTGGCATTGTAACATATAAACTGCAAGGGACCTGTATAGTTTTTACTTGATGTAGCCTGGATAAGGAATTGTATCTGGGCGTTATATTGGCCTTAGCTAGTCTCGTCTCTTTATAGGCATTCTCAGATGTTACTTATACTGGGGCTATATAGTTTTTACTTGATGTATCCTAGATGTGCCTATACATATGTCTCTATAAAAGGCTATCCATTATCCTTCTAAAAACATAAATTTTTTGTTTTGGTCCTAAATCGGTATTTTTCAGATTCTTTAATACGTATTTAAGTCTTTTAAACAGTATAATTAAAAGAGAGTTATTTGAGTAGCACTTTGAGACACGATATTTTATATATCACAGTGGCGCAATAGATAGCGCACAAGCACGGCAAGCGAGAGGACTCGGGTTCGAATCTCAGTGGAGGTAAATTAAAAAAAAAAAAAAAATTCTTTCATTCCAGCAAAAAATCACTTAAAGAGTCGAATATAGGGAGGCAAAGAAAAAATGAAAATAATCAACAATAATAAAAAATAAAAAAATTTTTTTTTATTGTTTCTAATAATTTTTTAAGAATTGCCGTAGCTCTTGTGCTACTTGTGAAGACCCATCTAGGGCCCATATAGGAACATCTAGCAAGGCTCATTATATACAGAGCATTAACAAATTAGCGAGGGACAAGCTAGATTCTGCTCGGTAGGGCCATGATTGAAACTAAGAAAAACTAGCTGGGGCCTTGGCATTATCGAGTCGAAAATTCTACCCGGGCAATGCTTGGTTTTATTAAACGTTGGAGAAGGAATTTTCGAGTAGCCTGGTAACGTCTTCATTGTACAACTCTTTTGATCGTCTCCAGCTAGAATATGTAATATGTTAGCACATCTGTTCATTTTAATTATGTAAGTTTTACGTTTTACACTTAAATTGGAACTTCCCAAATCCCCATATCGCGGTCGTTTCTTCTTTTTTGATTATGACTTCTCTGGGAAAACACCGAAAAGTTACCCATGATTTGTATTTACACCAAGACCAGGTTGGTTGCATTGATTCATTGGTTCCTTTGTGTGAAATTCGTTTTTTCGTAAGAAGCCGCAGTTCTCGGAATTCAGATATTTTGTATCTTAATTACCATCGTACATATTATGGTCTCAATAAACCACTTGCTCGTATCTAACATAAAGTGAATTGAAATAATGATGTTTTCGATATGATTTATACAAAGCTTAAACTTAAACACAAGTTGTGTACAATTGATGTTTTATATATTACACAAAAATTTACGTTTTTTCTAAAAATTTTAAACTTATTTACCTCCTAAGCCACTAAGAGATCTAAAACTAGCTTTTTGGTGACCGTAGCAGAGTCACAATCCCTATGATGTAATAAAAAAAATTCTGTATTTCAAAATCCTCAATTATCTCTTAAACTAAGGCCCTTAGAGAGCTAAAAATAGCATTTTTGTGACCGTAATAGAGTAGAGAGGTACAGTGATAGTTTAAAATTTATGAGAAATACTTACATACATAAAACCATTATTTTTGTTTTTGATTTTCTCAAAACGGTACAACTGATTTTGACCAAGTTTTGTATGCTTAGGTTCCTTTAAAGTTTGAATAGTATTACTTATTCAAATTAAAAAACAAAAATTTTTTTTTGGATTTGTTAAAAAAATTCAATATTTTTACCTGCGACTTATAGGTACTATAAGGCAAGTTATGCATTCGGAGAAAACATCGATCAAAGTTGACATTAATATAATAGCGAAGATCAAAAAAGTGGGTCTCGCAATTCTGTCTGTCTGTTCGACTACAGCTAAACGGGTCGGCCGATATCCTTTAAACTTGGTAGATATGAGTTTTATTTTTTCCCCCCGGATGTTTTTTGATTTGATTTTTTAAGACCAAAAACAATGGTACCTGCCATACGATTTTTTTTTCGAAATTTTATAAATATTTTTTTTCTCAAAAACTGTCCCACAGGTAGGTAATGAATGAAAAAAAAATCCAAAAAATTGTTATTTTTGGTACCCCCCTTGGAACCTTTCTTTTCGTTTTTGATTTTCTCAAAAACGGTACAACCGATTTTGATCATTTTTTTGCGTTAAGGCTCCCCAGCAGTTTCAATATTATTGTGTATTCAAATTTTCCAAAAATTTTTTTCGGGTTTTTAAAAAAATGTTCAAATTTTTTTTTTCAAAACTCAATATTTCGAAAACCCCATCAGCGTTGCCGCGAAGGAAAAAGCAGAGAGGGCCATTTCGAAATTTTTTGGGGGCCATTTGACAAAAGTTGGGGCCAAATATTTTACTTACAAATCCGTCCTTAAAACATTAAACTACAATTTATTAACATTTGTATTTATTCTTATTTATTTATTATTAATGCATTATTTATTTAATGCCTTTCTGAAATCTATGTAGAAGGCAGGAGAAGCAAATCTTGACTCTGTCCTCTGATTTGATATCGTGGGAATTACCTTAAAATATCTTTAAAAAATATAAATCACTCCAGTAATATTATTTAAATATTTATATAACTTTTCCATATTTTAATTCAATATAATGAATGGACAACGAACGAATAAACAACAAGCGGCGAAAAAAAACAAATGTCTATACGATTTATTTATTTATTTTTATTTCATCAAGCAGATTTATACAAACTAGCCTTTCGCCTTGTGTCGAAATTGGACAGAAAATGAAATCTAAAAAACCTATGTAGCTTAAAAAATCTAAATTATTTGAAATTTAAAGTAAGTTTTTTGTTTAATTTTATTTTTTTGAAATGTGCACAGTGTTCAACAGTGCAAAAACAAAAATGACCCACAGTGTGTAAATGCGTGTCTCAAGTACTCGTATATTCTGCACATCTCCGCAACTGTGGCTTTCCAACCATATAAAATTTATCGAAATCGGTTAAATACTTTTGGAGAAAATGGTACCACAAAATTTATTTACGGCTATTTATATATAGATATAGATAATATATAATCTTACAGACTACCGAATCAAATTTTTTTTATTGAAAAATAGAAAAACCAAATAATTAATTAATGGAGCAAACAAAATAAAATTATAAACTTAATAAAAAAGAATAACTTAATACCCCCAGATTACGAGTTAGATATAAACAATATGTGCTTCTTAAAAGATTCTCGACTTTGTTGAGAAAAAAAAATCATCATTATTACAAATAATACTGTTAGATTCTTTAATGCATCGAGTTAAAGGTTCATTTAGATTATAGTTTACCCGTTGACGAGGTTCATTAAAAAGGAAACGGGATCGCAGATGCATTGATGAAGCATACACGTTCACAAGAAACAAAAGAAAAAGGCAATTTATATGGGATGTATAATATATTAATATAGCGCAAAAATATTATTGCAAAATTTTTACGACGAACGACAAGAGATTGTAGGTCAAGAAGTTGACACCGAGCTTTATAAGTTGGGGTGTGAATATTGTATGTTTGTATGTTTTCAATCATATTAGAATAAACTTGAAAAAAATGGATCCCAAATCACACAGCAATATTCCAACGATGACCTTACATACGCAAAGAAAGAGATCGAAGAGTAAATGGATCAGTAAACTCTTTAGAGTTCCGATTAATGAATCTTAACATAATAGCCTTAGCAATCACAGTCTATATGGGATTTAAAGCAGAATTTCGAATCAAACATTATACCGAGATCTTTTTTTTGCGTTAAGTATTGAGAGTTCCGTCCCTTCTATAGAATATTGAAAAGGAATAGATGATAGGCTCCTAAAACATGATAAATATTGACACTTTGATACGTTCAAGAACAGTTGATTAGCTAAACACCATTCAGACAAGCGATGAAGATCAGATTGGAGTAAATGACAATCATTAGTTGACGTAACATGACGTAACATCAAACAAGAAACGTTTTTTAAGAAATCAATGATATCATTGATCAGCAGCAAGAATAGAAGAGGGCCCATGTGACTTCCTTTTGGTACTCCTGATGTGACCTCAATTCATCATCATCTGATAGTACGTCATTAATACGCACAACCTATTTTCTCCCATTTAGGTAAGATTCAAACCACTTTAAAATATTTGAGTGGAAGCCAATGGATTCCAATTTTTTTATTAGTATAATGGCAAATTACTTTAACGAACGCCTTAGCAAACTCGGTATACATGACATCTGTTTGGAAACCATCTTCAAAATTACTAATAATCTGATTACTAAATATTGCGAGGTTGGTCGTTGTTGAAATAGGGAAATAATTTCTTTAAGAGTAAAAGTAAGCTTATCAGAGACAATTTTTTCCAAAATTTTTGGTATCGTTGATAATTTGCTAATGGGGCGATAGTTAAAAACATCTTGCTTATAGATCCTGATTTATGAATAGGAATAACTTTCGAGATTTTCCAATCATCAAGAAAATAACCCTCTTCAAGAAAACTATTAAACAAGAAAGTTAATGGTGCCGATAGAGCAGCTGCCCAGTTTTTCAAAATGATCGGAGGAATACCATCGGATCCTGGTTGTTTATCATCAACAAAAAAGTTTCAATTTGTTGAAATGTTAGCAGATGTATTTCCAGAATATTGCATGAAATTGGTTATAACATTTGAACATTTTTTATCATTGATAAATGAAAAAAAAATGTATTCTTTATTCGATTCAGTTCGAATTAAATAGTCCTTATACTAAAATTTATTTAAAAAATCAAATTCTTTTTGCAAACGCAAATATTTTATCAGAAGATCTTCATTATTAGGAAATTTACGATCTAATTTGTAAGATTTATTTTCTTGTTATTTAAGTTAGATAAACGCTTTGGTAAATGACGAAAGTAAATTACGTGAGAAAAGTCAACACGCTTGGCGAAATTGACGTGAAAAAAGTCAAATAATTAAGCGAGATAGATGAATGAATTCAGTTCCATTTTAAAAATGGTTATTTGTATATTGTCGAAACACATTGTAGAGGCGATGCATCGCGATGGTTTATATTTAACTAGCGTAAAATACCCGGCGTTGCCGGGTTCTTGCGAAGAAAATTTCTTTCGCACAGAAATTCCTATGTAATAACAACTAATTATCTCAGAAAGTTTATTTCCGATACTAACAAATTCTGAGAGAATCTCTAGAGCATCATTCACCTACCCTAAGTTTAGTAAACGGGAAATATTCCGAGGAAAATTTATTCGCGAAAGCCCTTTACAGTTACATGATTTATCAAACCACAAATTTTTGGGGTAGATTTTTGAATATTTCATCCAAAATGAATATTTTTGCATACCATGCACACGTAGAATAGGTGAACTAAACATATTTAGTATTGATTACTATTTGTAAACATTGAAAAAGAATAAATTTATTGAAGCATATGCACCATTAACATATGTATGTTAAGCGCTTCAAACTTTTTTTTAGAGCATATTTTTATTTGCCGTAGTTATCACTATCTCTTGTTTCTTCATTTTAGGCTTTCTTAGTCACTTTATTTTAATTTATGTTTTTCATTTTCATAAAATTGATTGAAAAAAGTACTTGCCTTCAGATTCTAAATCGATTTTAATAATATTTCTGAAAAGACTCCGTAATTATCGAAGAATTCCATTTTTGTTTCGTTCAAAAAAAAAAATGTTGTCTCTACATTTAAAATGAAATTGCTTGAAACCACTAATACTTTCAAGAAATATGCATTTGGAATAACTTTATTTTTGCCGTCGATTTCATTTTTTTAAATATACATACCTAAGCATGCGATTTTAAATTATTGGCTAATAAATACTTTAAAAATGTATTTTATTAACTTCGTTAAGTAATTAATTTTATTGAATTTTTAAATAATTTTTAAATTAATTTTTATTGAAGCATATGTTCATATGTATGTATTTAATTAATAACGTATTTTATTAAAACTAATATTTCAAAGCATATTTTTGCCCTAGTCATCACTATCTGTTTCGTCGGTTATTACAGTATTCCCCGCTTAATTGCACTGACCATTTTGTCAGATTTTTCGGTCAATTATCCGGGTGGTTCAATTAACGAAACCCCGCTTAATTGACCGACCTGTTCAATTAAAAGAAACCCGTATAATTGCACGAGTCGGTCAACTAAAAATTAAAATATTCATCCCAGAAATTTACTATGAACATTTCATTGTCAACTTATGAAAACCTTGAAAAAACTGAAAAAGAATACACACACAAAAATATTTGAACACGTTTTATTTAAAAAATAAACATACTACATAATTAAAACTATGAAACAGAAATAAATTATTCTTAAAAAAAGTCACTTTTAGCTTCGAAAAAGATAAAAAAAAATAATAAATACGATAGTAGGTATGTACCTCGAAAGGCTCATAATGGTTATTTGCATACATTGCTTTGGAAAAATTTGTGATTTGATTTTGATTGATTGTTTTGTTTTGAACAATGTTTTCTTGTTTTTCAGCTCAACTGTAAATTTATTTAGTGGTAAGAAGTATAAACGTAGAATTGCAATGTCCTGAAGAATTTCGAAAGTTGATGGTAATATGGCTTCAACTTCTTCTTTTTCTTAAACCGTTTTTAAAATTTCGGTGTCTGTTAAACATTGTACTTAAGTATGTTGTCTATGGCCACGATATCATTTTCCAGCTGCTCTTCATCTTGAATGATACCTGTCTTTTAAAAAACCACTTCAGACGTAGGTTAAGTAATAAAATATTTCTAATATTTGTGTCATTATAATTTTTTTGTACGTTCAATTATCCGAAAAATGTCCATATATTTTTTTTTTCGGGTGCATATTTTAAAGTTCAATTAAACGAGTAATTCAATTAAGCGGGGTTCAATTAACCATCCGAAAAGCTATGCTACTAATACGGGAAATTTTGCAATGCAACTTTTTCGGTCAATTAAGCGGGATGTTCAATTAAGCGAGGTGCAACTAAGCGGGGAGTACTGTACTTCATTTTTATTATTTTTTTCATTTTCATCGTTTTTATTTGTATGTTCTTTTTCCTGGGATAAAGCGAAAATGTCATCTTCAAAATTAACAACAGAGCAGCTCGAGAGTTCCATCAACTCAGCTCGCGAATAACTACAAAGAGTGAAAAAAGTGTAAACAAAGTGTAAAGGACGAATGCCAGTCAAATTTAAAGAAAATAGAGCAAACAAAGTGTAAGCAAAGAGTAAAAGAAAATGATAAAAAATTCACAACAATCAGTTTCTGTCTATTTTCTGTTTAATATAATCATATGCAACTGCGCGCACATTCAACTAAATATTTGAGTTGTTTTTAGCTAGTTTTTTCCTTCATATGTTCTTGATTGCATGGGAAGTGTTGCACAATTCACATATTTCGGGTGAAACAAAACATTTTTTTCAACCAAAGAGGAAAATAGTACTACTTGAAGATACCCTGTTAAGATATCATAAAGACGTTTTAGTGAAAACGTCCACAGAATATCTTCAAGATGTATTCGAAAGATTAAAATGAAAAACTCTTTCAGCATTTTAAAATTACTCCTTTTAAAAAGGTTTTAAAGGGGGTATATAGAGAGTCAATATAATGACATTTGTCATGAATATCTTTAAGATGTTTAAAAGATGTTTTATTAATAGTATAACAGAAAGAACACTTTGAAGGAGTGAATTAGGAGATTATAAAGTGAAATCGTATTAAAAAGATTGAACTAATAGCTTGTTAAGACCTGATTATATTATATATTTCTGGACGCACCCTTTAGCCAAAGAGCATTAAATTTGTCTGAACGCAGTCAAAACTTCCCCTTGCCACCATTGCAAATAGTTGCGCATGTGAAAGTAGCTACATCTGTCCGAATTGAAACAAATATATGCTGAACTGAAATGGAACAAAAATAAACGGTTCAAGCCTAAACTGAAATGAAACAACTATTCACTTTCCTGTTTTGTTTCACCAAATTTAAGGATCTGATTACACGACTCATTTTTTTGCGGCGATATGATTTTGCAAGTAACTGACTTTATCGAACATCGATATTGCGAAATTTTGATGCACAAAAAGATGTGCTCAATGTGTAAACTTGTGCTTTTCTGATATTTAAAAATTTTGATCGCAGAAAATCGTGCGCAAAAGCTTGCATATATAAATGCTGACTCTGTAAGCATCGATGATTTTATCACTTGAATGTGAATGTTAAAACATAATTTCTGTAAAAATTAACATCATACAATATTGACGAAAGTAATATTGCAAGGCATTTTATGTGTAAACTAAAATCCACACGTTTTTTGAACGAAGTTTGTATGCACACAAAGTCGTGTGAAATGTATTAACAGAAATCCGTGGCTTTATCGAACATCGATGTTGTAAAATTTTGATGCTCAAAAAGTCGTGTTCAATGTGTCAACTAAGATCTGTGCTCTTTCGATTTGGCAAAATTTTGAACGGAGAAAATCGTGCGCAAAAACTTGCAAATGTGTTAACAGAAATCCGTGGCTTTATCGAACATCGATGTTGCAAAATTTTGATGCACAAAAAGTCGTGTACAATGTGTCAACTAAGATCTGTGCTTTTTCGATTTGGCAAAATTTTGAACGGAGAAAATCGTGCGCAAAAACTTGCATATATAAATGCTGTCTTTCTAAGCATCGATGAATTTATCACTTGAATATGAATGTTAAAACATAATTTCTGCAAAAATTATGATCATACAAAATTGTCGAAAGTAACATTGCAAAGCATTTTATGTGTAAATTAAAATCCACACGTTTTTGAACGAAGTTTGTATGCACACAAAGTCGTGTGAAATGTATTAACAGAAATCCCTGGCTTTATCGAACATCGATGTTGTAAAATTTTGATGCACAAAAAGTCGTGTTCAATGTGTCAACTAAGATCTGTGCTCTTTCGATTTGGCAAAATTTTGAACGTAGAAAATCGTGCGCAAAAACTTGCATATATAAATGCTGTCTTTCTAAGCATTGATGAATTTATCACTTGAATATAAATGTTAGGATAGTCGCGCACTGGCAACTGTGATCGAAATCAAATAGTTTAATCACCAGTTGAAAGAGAACCGCGCACTGGCAACTCTTTACTCACGCTCACACTCTTGTCTCTCTTGCTCTTATAGAAAACAGCTCAACTGTTGCGAAGGCAATCATTTAGTTTGTGTCAAAACAGAAACTTTTTAGTTGCTCGAATCGAGTTGCTCTAAGTACGCGGTGTCCCATATAAGCCCATATGTTTCATTTTAGCAACTAAACAGTTGCGAAACTAAAAATTGAATGTGCGCGCCTGGCCTTAAAACATAATATCTGCAAAAATTAACATCATACAAAATTGACGAAAGTAATATTGCAAAGCATTTTATGTGTAAACTAAAATCCGCAGGTTTTTTGAACAAAGTTTTTATGCACACAAAGTCGTGTAAAATGTGTTAACAGAAGTCCGTGGCTTTATCGAACATCGATGTTGCAAAATTTTGATGCACAAAAAGTCGTGTTCAATGTGTCAACTAAGATCTGTGCTCTTTCGATTTGGCAAAATTTTCAACGTAGAAAATCGTGCGCAAAAACTTGCATATGTAAAAGCTGTTTTTCTGAGAATCGATGATTTTATGACTTGAATATGAATGTTGAAACATAATTTTTGCAAAAATTGACGAAAGCAATATTGCAAGTCATTTCCTTTGTAAACTTAAATCCACACGTTTCTTTAACGAATTTTTTTGCACACAAAGTCGTGTGGAATGTGTTAACAGAAATCCGTGACTTTATCTAACAACGATTTTGCGAACTGTTGATGCACAGAGAGTTAAAACTAAAATCTGTGCCTTTTTTAAATATTGATAGATACTACAAAATTTATATGCACGAAAAAATCATGGGCTAGAACTTGCGTGTATCCATGACCGTGTAAACAGTTTCTTACTCCAATAGCCCAAGTAGGTGTTCAGCCTCAAAATATATAGAGGAATAAAATGAAATGAAATGCGGAATAGTTAGAAACGGCAGACAGTTCTCAATCTGCTGCTTTCAATTTTCTATTTTGGAAATATTTTTTGGAGGTAAGTGAAAGTAATTTAAATTTTAATATATTATTTATTAGTTTTTTCATTTTCAGATTACCCTATGTTACTATCGACATACAAAGGTAAGTATATAAAATGTTTAAAAAGTAATACTTTTGTTTGTTTGTCTACTATTGGAGTATTTACAAACAAACTGACAAACAAACAAAAGTCTTACTTTATATAATAGTATAGATTTTGTAAAGCTTTTTAATTATTACTAAGCACTATACGATGTGATGTTAAATCTTCTAAAATTTAGATTTGGGGGCCATATCTAACTGGCCCGGGCAAAGGGCCAAAAAGTAAAACATGGGGCCAAATGGCCCAATCGGGCACTTTGTGGCAACGCTGAACCCCATGCTCGATTTTTTCAAACTTGATAAATAACAGTTTCTTAAAATAATCTACACGAAATGAGAAAAAAAATTATTTTACCTAAAAATAACGGTAACCTCCATACAAATGTTAAAAAATGGTTTTCGAAAATCGTATTTTTCTCGAAAATGCTTCAGAGAATTTTGCTTAAATTTTTAGTCTTTCGATTAATTTTTAAGATCTATAATTTAATATAAAAAATTTTGAAAACAAGACATTACTGACTGTACCTACCATAGAACGATTTTTTATTATTTTGAATTTCTCATTATCGACATAACGGATTTTAATGAAATTTTTTTTATAGAGATGTTTCTAAAAACTTTAAGAAACATTGCATTTCAAAACTTTAAAAAAAAATATTTTTTGAATCTTTAAGAAAAAAAATTATTTTTTTTTTGGAAATTTGATACCTCAAAAATGGGTCAGTATTTTTTTTTGGAAATTTAATTTTCATTCGTACAATAATAAAAACCTAAAGTTGACGTACCAAGTTTTCCTTTTAAATATTTTAAAAATTGTATATATAAAACGTTATTTTATTAAGAAACCACTACAACGACTTATAATTTTTGTTCTTGCATTAATTCATATTTTCATAGCATTCTGTTTTTGTCTCTTACTACTAAAAGAATTTAAAAAATGATGATAATTTTATCCTTATGAATAGTTTTTTCTAATAACATTCGATTTTAAAATTCCTATTCTATTACATAGGAGCAAGTTCGTGCGACCCAGTCGTGCATTTTATTTTTTAAATCAATCAATCCACAGGCTGAGTATTTTTGTAACTTGACAACACGCATCGTATCTTTGTTTATAAGTTTTATGTATGTACATATATATACATGATGTAGAAAAACTATTATTAATTTTTCTAAAAATATGCGTACAAATGTGGAAAATATTGATTTTTCTCGAAAACTGCATCCTGAATTTTAATATTTTTTGTTTCGCTTAATTTTTATGATCAATCAGAAAGCCTTTTCTTTGAATTTTATGATTATCAGGAGAAAGGGTTTTATTGCAAATTTTCATAAAGAAGCTTCTTAAAACTCACAAAAAAAAGAATCATTGCATACCTATCAAAACTTAAAAAACAATTTCAATTCGAAAATTTTTTATAGGTTAAAAAATTTCATAAGCAAAAACTTATTTCAAAAAATAACTGATAGGTACAGATACAACGATTTATAATTTTTGTTCTAACAAAAAGTCATATCTGAGAAATTTCATGGCATACTGTCTTTGGCTCGAACTATTAGACCGAGAGCCCACAGCGATTTTTAGGTGTGTATCCCACTAGAGTATGCAAGACTTTCTCATTTATAAATAACTATATATTATATAAAAGGCCTATCTAATTACGCTAATTATTTTTTGTTATTAATCACACCCAAAAATTGCTTTGGGCTCTTAGTCTATATTAGGGAGTTGTTTTAGCCATTTGGAAATTGAATCTTATGAATACTTAATCTCTATAACATTAATTTTAAGAGTCTATTGAACATGATAACAAGTTCGTGCAACCAAGTCATGCATTTTATTTTTCATTTAATAGTTGACCTAGGTTTTTGGTAACCATTTTTGCTTGCGATATATAGGTACTGGATTTGGAAAAAAATCGAACTCGAAATTTTGATCAAAGTTGACAATAAGATAATAGCGAACAGGAAAAAATGTTATTAACGGTAGATACCTGTCATAGAACCGCTTTTCGACTGTTGACTTTCTCACTATCGGCTCTAACGCTATTTTAACCAAAAAATTTTAACAGGAGCCCCTTAGAATTTAAAATAATATTGTAAATAATAATATTCGAAGAAATATTTTTTGGGTTTTTTAAAAATAAAAATTTCAATTGTTTTTTTGAAAAATAAATATCTTCAAAACGTGTGATCGATAATTATGACATTACTTCTAAAAATCTATATTACTACAGTTGGCATCCCAAATTTTTTGTTGAAAAATCTTAAAGAAATTTCTTAATGAAATTAAATTCATACTTTTCTAGAAATCAGACGGCAAGTTTATGCATTCAACCATTTTTATCTCATTAAATCCATGTTTTATATTTTTATAAATTTTATAAAATGTGTTCTTAATTCCAAGGTAATTTTACATTAGAGAATGTTCGTGCGATCCATTAGTACATTATATTTTATATGGAATAAGTTCTTAGGGCTAAACCTCCACATAAAATTGAACATTTTAGTACTTTCTTGTCTACCTACTTCGTAATGCATTTTAATGGAGGTAGAGAATATAGTTCGAATAACGCCTGGACAAAAGCGTATGTTTTATTAAAAAATGAGGACATGGGAACCTCAGCTCTGTCTTTTGTAATAAGAATAAATTCTCAAAATGAAGTGCACTGAAAAAGTAAATGAAGTAAATTTGATTAAACCATTATAGCAGGGAAAGGAATCAATAAAAATGGTCAACAAAAAGAAAACGGGTGGTACAGCAAGCTCCATAGATATACTTCATCTTCCTATTGAGGATTTACCGTTTAATATTTCAATTACTATCTCTATAGGTACCTACAGGTAAAAAGAAACTATCAGACAATGCATTTTATCCATCAAAGAGCAATTAAGCTTCTGGATGACTTAACAAACAAGCATAATTGACCAGCATACAGTGTTGTGCAATATACGAGTACGAGTCTTACCAGCGTTAAAGTCATATTTTGTTTTTGAATTTGGTAATATTTTTTGAAACATTGTTGCAAGTTTTCTCGATACCAATTGTTTGAGATTAAATTGTTTTATTTATTATTCGATAAATATTTTTTATATTATGAATGTTTATATTCCTTATCAGGTCTGTTTGACTTTGCAAGACTTCGTTTATTTATCCTACAAACTTCTGTATTCTCATAAATTTCTATATCGAACAACAGTTAAAATTTTCTTGTATTTTATGTACATATATTTGAATTCAAATTCAAGGGCATAGCTGTTAGTTTAAGGGAATCGTATGTTTATACTTAGCTGTTTATCTATACATGCTCTCTTAAATTCTTCTTCTTCTTAAGCTAATCATGTAAAACTATTTTCTCCTCATTCCCTTGGATCTGAACCATACTGGGGGTAACATCGATAATAAAAATTGTATAACGTGGTAACATTCGTATATTTTTCTTGTTGCTACATTGGAGTCTTACCTGCTGGGGGGTCATTTCTCTATCTGTGAAACTGTGAAGTGATAAGTGTTTTTCACAACTTCAACTTCACACACTATCCGATTCGCAATTTATGAAAAAAATTAATAAAATGTCAAAATATTTTCAAATATTAAATTTTTTTTCACACTCAAACGATTTTTTGAAGAGTCCTGATAAAATATGAAAATTACAAAAACAAAATTATACTCAAAAATGAGTATCGTGTTTCGTGTACTTACCAAAAATGAGAGCATTTCTCATTTTAGTATTGTTTAGTACATGTTTTGACAAACATTTATCAGAATGAGTTCCAGAATCGCATTATGTGAGTTCATGAAATTTAAAAATGAAAAATGGCTGTGAAAACTGAAATGATAACTTTTTTATCACTTCGCAGCTTCACAGCTAGAGAATTGACCCCCTGGGGGCTGAATCATTATCTAAATGAGAGAAACTACTTTCGGGATGACTGTATCTACTAAAGTATGTATATATATTGAAGAAATTTAAAACATTTTTCGTCTAAGAGGAGAACTGTTGAACCTAAACTTTGTCCCCCATCGGGAAGATTTACCCCTACCTTGTGAGTTGTGTAATCTCAGAGAACGGGAGCATCTTTTTCATTTTGTTGGTAGGTGTCCCGTTCTAAGAGAAACTAGAGGACATATACTGGGTACTGACTTCTTAACAGAAAACGAAATTATGGATCTTCTTAACGAAATAGATGTATCGAAAATCTATTATCTATATAGAATAATAGGTGAATACTTTTAGTAAACAACTGTAATTTAATTAGATTAATAAAATAAGTATCGAATAATTTTTGCCAATCAGGCAGACGGCAAAGCCATGCTTTATTGACTGTTTATAATAGTTGTAAAATATCATTAAAGTAAATAAAAATCAAACTTAAAATCCAAAAAATCTAAAGCCTGAAGGGCTCGGCCGATTTTCTTTAAACTTGGTAGATAGCATTACTAAATTTTTCACCCCACTCGCTGTTTTCTTTTTCTTAAGCCAAACATAACGGAACCTGTCAAACATATTTTTATTTTTTATTTTATAAAATATTTTTTTCTCAAAAAGTGTTCCATAGAAAAATTGTATTTATTAAAAGTAGGCTAATGGTTAAAAAAAATTCCAAAGAATGTTTTTTAATTGTACCTTCTATACAGCCATTTTGGCTTTCGATTTTCTTAAAAGTGGACTGATTTCGATCAATTTTTGTATGCTAAAGAATAGTATTGTGTGTGTATTCAATTTTAAAAACCAAATTTGTTTAGATTCAATAATAATAAATCAAAACTCTAAGGTTCGATTTTTTGAAACTTAACAATAATGGTA
Organism: Philhelius festivus; assembly: GCA_963931855.1. NCBI lineage: Eukaryota > Metazoa > Arthropoda > Insecta > Diptera > Syrphidae > Philhelius > Philhelius festivus. Next base: position 29,402,360 of record OZ007557.1, on the reverse strand, counting down.
CTACATGTTTCCTATTTCCAATGACCTTATTTTGAAATTAATTATGTGTCCTTAACTGGGACTTACGAGTAGGTCAATGTTCAATATTTATTTTCAATGCAACGTTTCAGGTGTGCTTGCATCATTCTTCAAGCAAGTGCGGGGTACTCACAAAAATGTTAAAATGGTTTTCGAAAACGGCACATTGATATACATATTTCAGTAAGAGAAATTCTAAAATTAACAAATTACTGGCCCAACTATAGAATCATTTGTTCTATTTTTGACTTTTTCACTATCGCCACAACGGATTTTAGTGAAATTTTCTTATGAAAGTTAAAAAGAAAAATATTTTTTTTTTAAATTCGATATTTCTTTTATTATATTTTTAACTGAACAAAATTGGAGTGTTAAAACTTGTTGCTAAAAACGTTTTAAAAATTCTATAAATAAAAACATACACACTTTCTAAAACAAAAAGCTACTACTATTTACATGTTGTTCTTGCATAAATTCATATTTTCTTCGTATTCTGTACTTAGCTCCAACTGCCCAAGGAGGATTTTGATTATTTAAAAATTAACATTATTATTATTATTATTTAACTTTATTGACACCTGATTAAATTACAATAATCAATAGCCTTAAGCTAGTAAAAATGAACATAATTCTCTAATAACATTGATCTTGAAAATTCTATGTCTGCAGCTCAACATAAACGCAATTCAATCTTCTTGGTACCCATTTATAATAAAAAAGCCAAGTTGTTTGGTGTCGAATTGCATAAATATTTTTGTGTCTCATCGTTAAAGCTGATTATTTTGACGTAATGCGCGAATTGCTTAGCCAAAAGGAACATAGATTTTGAAAGTAAAATTTGACGATTAGCAGATATTGTTCAACGCTTAAGCTATCCTTGGTGATTCGCCATAGACAATTCACAAGAAAATCAAGGGTCTTTCTTCAACAACACGGCTTCCATAACTCAACAAATTTCGAATGTCCCTACTGAAAGTCTATTTTAAAAAATAGTAAAGAATATTTGGCACAGTACTTTTCATTCTCCAAGACAAAGTTTTATTCCAATTAGCACTTACCTCAGGACACAAGTCTAGCTGCACACGGACCTGTCACCTCTCAGCTGTCATCAACAAATTGTTAGCATATTCTTCTATGAATTCTGAGCAACACTGAAACTTTATTCCTTATTCAAATTCGACAATAACGAAAATCCACCTACCTCCTACCCTACATGCATACATGAGTACATATCCCTTTTCTTGTGCTTCCTCGTAAAACCAAGGCGAAGGAGACCCACTTAAAAGGACAAGTTGATTGCACTCGGTTCTTTCGATGCTAATTAAATCTCCTTTGTCGAAAAAATCTTCAATAAATCCTTGTTCCAGGGAATTGTAATATTTTCTTTTTACTTCCGTTGTCATTTAGCTTACAGCACCTACATACTCGTATTTATTTTTTTATATTTCGTGTATTAAACGGTTAAATGAACTCTCATCCGATGATGCCGCAGTTAGCACTCCGTCCTCAAAATTTTGATTCTATTTTCCACTCAGGTTGTAAGCTATACAACCCCATTTAAATATTCACACATACGAACACACAGGATGTTTAATCCAATTTTATGTCCTTATTCGTCCTCCACCTCTTGCTGTGTGCTTCTGTGTGTCGAGTTGAGTTGAGTGGGCTTGTAATAATTTGCAATTTTCATTTAATTTTGATTAAATTTTAGCAGAAGCGTCAACGAATTTGCTTTCATTGCGCTTTTTTGATCCTAAATGAAATTTAATTTGAGAGTATTTCGACGGAAAGAGGTCTTTTATGGGCGATGGCGTTGTTATAAAATTGGGGGAAAGACGCAAAACACGTATACACATAGATACGTAGAAAGTGAAAGGAAAATGTTGCGATAGAATTAAAAGGAGGAAATTATTCAAAACTAGAGATCGTTTTGGTAGAATGCAAAAATGTAGTTATATAAAATGGTTTTGAAATGCGTCAATCTAGAAGTTGATGTGGTCTTGAATCGTTGCTTTTTGTGGAAATTTTGCGGACAGGAACAATTTTTTTTGCTATAAATGAATTTGAATGTTTGTTTATGAATAATTTGGGTTTGCAGTATAATTAAATGGTGCAGGCATTTTGTGGTCTAGAAAACTCTGCTGACTCTGGGTGATGTCCTTGAGATCAACTCTGTTTTATCCATCATTTTATGGTTAACATTTTCACAGAGGAGTCTGTCAATGGTAATTGCAACATTTTATTGTACTCGTATGAACAACAACTTGATGGTTCTCATAGTAAAAATTTGTGTATATAAAGTAGAATATAATTTAACTGAGTATTATGCGAAACTATCAATGTGAAACTCGGTTTTAAATAGGATCTTGGTATGGGATGGGATTTTCTCACTCTACACTTTCCTGACTTGTGACAGTGGGGTGAAATCATTTGGGTTTCCAAACGATTCACTCGTCTTACATGTAGGTTGTCTAGAACTCTTCACATTTTCTATAAATGTTATTAGTCGATCAAAAATCTGCTCAGGACTAAAGCTCTAAAAACGCCAACATTTGTGGCTTTTTGGTTGCTAATTAGTTGCTGGAATACCGATTTTGTTGCTCGAACCGATCGCGATAAATCGGCAACAGTTCTAGATTTATGTTAAGATAGCGTGAAAATTACTAAATTTTGGAATAACCGATCACACAAATGAGAGTAAATTTGTTGCTAATTTGTTGCTGTAAGATGTTCCAAGAAAAAGTTGAAAAAAAAATATTTATTCAAAGTTAATTTAACTAACTCAAATTTGATATCGTCCACGCTAGCTTAACTCTCGATTTTTCCATGGAAAAATCCAATTAATAATTTGTTGCTGAGCACAGTAGGCCTTGTCTGAGTGCAAAGAGTCAGCAACAAAATAGAAACCGGAAGTCGGTAGTGTTTTGAGACCCGTAAGCAACAAATCGGCCACGCCAGCTTAATTCTCGATTTTTCCGCATAAAAATTCAAATAATATTTTGTTACTGAGCATAGTAGGCCTTGTGAGGGTGTAAAGAGTCAGCATCAAAATAGAAACTGGAAGATGGTACGATGGTAGTGTTTAAAGACCGGTAAGCAAATAAACCGGTCACGCTAGCTTAACTCTAGATTTTTCCATGGAAAAATCCAATTAATATTTTGTTGCTCTTCATCTCTTGTAGCTTTTTTCTCGTTGATCCTGAACAACGTTCTTAGAGGTATCTAAAAACAAAACGATAAGAATAGATTTATTTTGTGTAAAAAATACTCCAAAAGTTATTTCAAAATTATGAAAAGAATAAAGGACATCAAAGATATTTAGAAAAAGGGGTTTACAAATTTGGAAAAATATTAAAAATAATGAACAACATGCCATGTCCGCACGATTGCGTCCACAACTCCTTACCAATTTTTGTATAATTTTTTAGACTTGTTTTATGAATCAATACTAAGAACAAGTTCAAAAATAAACATAATCGGCTGATTAGATCAGGAATTGTGGGTGTTTAAATCTTCTATCATTGTCCAAAAAAAAATATATTTAGTCAATTACATTCTTATAACCTGCTAAAAGTTAGATATATATCAAAATAGCAAATTAGCTTGAATTCAAGCTATTATTTGTATAATTTTTAAAATTTCTTAAATTTGTTTCAAGGGTTTATAAATAGCAAAAATATTCAAATCATCATATAATAAAACGGCAAACATGTTTTTTGTGGTACACTTTTCTCCAAAAGTATTTAACCGATTTTGATAAATTTTATATGGTTGGAAAGCCACAGTTACGGAGATGTGCAGAATATACTTGAGACACGCATTTACACACTGTGGGTCATTTTTGTTTTTGCACTGTCGAACACTTTGCATATTACATAAAATAAAATTTAATTTAATAAATTTGCTTGAAAACACTGCCAATAATATAAATAATAAATAAATTGGCACTCGAATTTTGAGAGCTGGGTCGGCTAGTATTATTTATTTTATATTCGGCGTGGCTGAATGGCGCTTTTTTTTTATAGCTAATTAGTTGCTCTAATGAAAATGTTGTTGCTGGAATATTTTTGAGATATTGATAACAATGCCGGTCAGCGACGATGCCAACTTAGTTTAGCTGAATTTTCGTCATATTTTTGTATGAAAAATAGAAAGACTTATTGAACTGTTTAGCTTTTTTTTCCGTTGCTGCTTCCAGCATTCGATTTTTAACCATTATCGAATTACTCACTATTCAATTGTCTATAGAATAATATGAAATTTATTTTTATGTCGTGACATTCTAATAATAATGTAATAATAGAAAAAGTAGTAGGAAAGAAACAAAACAATTAAGCCGATCGTAATGTTCATTCCTCAATGTTTAACATAATGTGTCGTACACAAAAAAAAAACATGTAAGTTGAAAACTACATTTTCAAAAACTAATTTTAATTCATGTTCAACAGGAGATGTCATTATTTTTGAAGTCTTTGACGACGCACGGGACGAACCAGAAAATTAAATTGGGTGCTCTTCCACGAGGTTTAACGAATCCTTTAAATATCAGAAAAATATATAGACTTGTTGGAGCTATAGACTTTACGCCCCCTACGAATACTCGAAGAACATCTTCAGATTTAAATATAGGACACTTCACGGCCGTGTGCTTGCGAGGAACTCAGTGGACAGAATACGACGATCGTTGTGAAAAAGAAATATTTAGAAAAAATACATACGCTATTAAGCCTAGAATTTTAATGTATGTCAAAATCACATGACATAATTCTTAATACTGCTTTTACACGAAAGCGATTTTTAATCTTATTTTCTCTTTTGGAGTCATCTTCCGCTTTGTGTAACCCCGCCACCATACACGTCTCTCTCCTACGGGCTTAAAAATCGCAAGGTAATATTGCTTAGATAAGGAATTTCAAACTCGACCGATTCCTGGTTTCTATAAGTTAAAAATTTAATATTTCATAAAAAAAAAATTTGGAAAACGGTTGACTCTAAAGGCCATTCCTGTTACTTTCCGCTAATTCTATGCTTTTGCACTCAAAATTCACTCAATACAACATTTTTGAGCTCGTAATTTCTTCGTTATTATGAGCTCTCCGAGCTCAAGAACTAGCTGTTCTACACTTTTGAGCTCTTCGAGCCACACAATATACCATAACCGCACGGAATTCAGATATGAGATTTTGAGCATTAAATAAAATATTGCGATATTTGCTGAACTGTTCAGGTGAAAGAATCTGACATTCACGTTCAAAAAAAGTCATTGTATAAAACCAGCTACAGATGGCTTAAAATATATAGCAAATAACTTCAAAGAAGTATATAGTTCAAAATAATACGTAAATCATGAGAAAAATTCGTAAATGTTTAACGGATGCGAATCTAAATTTTACATGCGTATATAGTTAAAAAAAATTTAGATTTACATTCAGACAGAAGATTTATATAAAGTTTTTTAATAAGTCGCTTAAAGGAATTATCTGTATTCAAAAAAAGACCGCCTAGTAACAGAAATTTTTTCAACAGAGTAATCTAGCAAGGCCGGTTCGTTTGCTTACGGGTCTCGAAACACTACCGACTTCCGGTTTCTATTTTGTTGCTGACTCTTTGCACTCAGACAAGGCCTACTGTGCTCAGCAACAAATTATTAATTGGATTTTTCCATGGAAAAATCGAGAGTTAAGCTAGCGTGGACGACATCAAATTTGAGTTAGTTAAATTAACTGTGAATAAATATTTTTTTTTCAACTTTTTCTTGGAACATCTTACAGCAACAAATTAGCAACAAATTTACTCTCATTTGTGTGATCGGTTATTCATTTTCGCTGATTTTCCACCGTTTCCACGCTATCTTAACATAAATCTAGAACTGTGTCCGATTTCGCGCGATCGGTTCGAGCAACAAAATCGGTATTCCAGCAACTAATTATCAACAAAAAAGCCACAAATTTTGGTGTTTTTTTTTTTCATTTTCGCTGATTTTCCACCGCTAGGGTTTTAGACCTCAGGACTAAGGCAATTCAGGCAAGTGCGTCATAAGCACCAACAATTTTTCCAATTTCCAACTTATTTTTCTTAAAAATACGTGGTAAGAATCAATTTATTTTATGGTGTTATTTGAATAAAAATGTTGTACCTAAATACTTTGATCGGGGAGAGTACGATAACTTGGCCGCCAAGATTTGATAACGGGTTTTTGTAGGGGGGTCAAAAACAAGCACTTTTTACTATGGGAGGGGGGGTCTATCTCCCCCCGTTTAGGAGGTAGGGGCACTTTTAGAAAAAATGGTTTAAATTGAAAAAAAAAATATTAAAAAACAACGGCAACACCTACAATAAAGTGCTATACTGCGTTTGAAAACCAGAAGATTGTTCTATAATTCTGCATTTAAATTTTATTACTCATATCAATAGTTTTTGAGAAATTCACATTTAAAGTCCAAATTTTGATAAAATAACGTGAAAAAAAAAGTTTAGACCGATTGTTTTCAAAATTTTGAAATGAAATTGTAAATTAACTTATATGTGATCCATGTATCTATCAGTTTTTAATCGAACACAAAAAACCGCATGGTTCTATGTCTTCTAGTTTTTGAGAAAATCGAAAATTACCAAAACTACTTTTTTTGATTTTTGATGGTGACGGTGATTCCATTTTAAGGATTAATGTTAATAAACATAATGAATCTTTGTTAGTTCAATACCGCAATTCATTTAGCGTTACCCAGAATGCACCATGAGGAGGTAGAATTGCATCTGGGTCAGTTATTTTGTCAGTTAGTCAGGAGTTAGTCAGTCATAGTTAGTTAAAAATGGTCAAAATGTATTAAAAAGGTGTGTAAGTCTCGTCAATAAAGCCATCGTCCGTACTATAACTTTCGAGTTCGTTGAGTTACTCTTTTATGGTGGGAAGCCGAGGATGTTTTGGCGGTAAAACACTTTCTAAATTTTCGCTCTGAAGGGTGGGAGGATCGATGTCTTTTAACTGTAAACCCTCACATATATCACCATCGGTATAACAAGGGTAAACTTTTTTTACATCTGATAAAAACTCTATTATTTGCGAACCCCAGTCGTCCTTATATTTCCTTTCTAGGCAGTATTTTCGATAGAAAAATAGTGCCATGTGAACATGGTCGGAAGTTTGTTTTGGTTTTCAAGATCGTTTATTGTATTTTATATGTATTTAGTGGACATTGGATAAATAGAATAAATTTGAATTTTTTTAAATACAGATTCTGTGAATGCGAAAGAAACTTTGCATGCACCCAACCTCGCACCTACCCCAAATCCTATAGTGTGCCCAAGCAGGGGGGTTGCAGGGGGGCAGCATGCCCCCCATACATACTTTACTGTTTATATATTGTAATGTTGGAAGCTAGCACTGATTTATTTATGTAAGGAAGCAAAAAATATCAAACATTTTGTAGAAAAGTAGTTTTAGTTATTTTCGATTTTCTCAAAAACCAGACGACATAGAACCATGCGGTTTTTTGTGTTCGATTAAGAACTGATAGATACATGAAACACATGTAAGCTAATTTACAATTTCATTTCACAATTTTGAAAACAATCGGTCTAAACTTTTTTTTTCACGTTATTTTTTTAAAATTTGGACTTTAAATGCGAATTTCTCAAAAACCATTGACATGAGTAACTTAATTTAAATGCAGGATTATAGAACAATCTTTGGCTTTCAAACGCAGTATAGCACTTTATTGTAAGTGTTGCCGTTGTTTTTTAATATTTTTTTTTTTTTCAATTTAAACCATTTTTTCTAAAAGTGCCCCTACCTCCTAAACGGAGGTTTTCTCAAAAACCAGAAGACATAGAACCATGCGGTTTTTTGTGTTCGATTAAGAACTGATAGATACATGAAACACATGTAAGCTAATTTACAATTTCATGTCACAATTTTGAAAACAACCGGTCTAAACTTTTTTTTTCACGTTTTTTATCAAAATTTGGACTTTAAATGCGAATTTCTCAAAAACTATTGATATGAGTAATTTAATTTAAATGCAGGATTATAGAACAATCTTTTGGCTTTCAAACGCAGTATAGCACTTTATTGTAGGTGTTGCCGTTGTTTTTTTATATTTTTTTTTCAATTTAAACCATTTTTTCTAAAAGTGCCCCTACCTCCTAAACGGGGGGAGATAGACCCCCCCCTTCCATAGTAAAAAGTGCTTGTTTTTGACCCCTCTAAAAAAATCCGTCATCAAATCTTGGCGGCCAAGTTATCGTACTCGTGCCCTTTGATCAGTGTTGGTAAATTACGCGAGTTTTACAAATTTAATTAGTTACGCGTAACTAATGTAACTAATGTAACTAATTGAATTAGTTACGTAACTAATGTAACTAATGTAATTAATATATGTTTTTGACATTTCTCCAGAAAAATCTTCACATCAAATAAAATTCGAAGCAAAAAGTCACGTTTTATAAGAGATTGTTTGCGAAGCTATAGATTTGGCTAAAAAGGACTTCAACGTTGATGTTTATGCCGTCGTTTCCGACAATGCAAGCAATATGGTGAAAATGGGAAAAAATTTGAAGCATGTCGTATGGCACTCAACTTGTAATAGCCATACTGGGAATTTGTTAGCAAAAGATGTGCTTGACGTTAAACTGAATGACAAAGTCACCACAATTTTAAAACAATTTAAACAACAGATCTTGAACAGGCGATAATCAATAAAAAAGGAACCAAAATAAAGCTACCGTGTGAAACTCGATGGTGTTCATACAGGGATTTCTACGTGTGCCTTATTAATAATTTGATTCCAATGAAAATGGGCGTTGCGGAATTAAATAAAATAAACCAGAAGTGCTCAAATTGTTATTTGACGAAGAATTTATCGAGAATGTAAAAGAAACATTGAGTTGTTCGATCCAATTTGTCAATTAATAAATAATTGCCAACAGTCAACAACTTCATTGGCTGACGCTGTCAAATTTTGGTTCGAACTAAAAGTTCCAGCACAGTTTTTAAATCTCTACAAATCTCGTCTTAATAATTCCCTTAATGTTGATGCACTAACATCTTATTATTTACATCCCCTTTACACTAATGATAAATTAGAGAACAGCTATCTTTTTCAAATTAATAATTTTCTTCTAAAAGTTTTGAATTCTGATGGTCTCAACGAATGCGATATTTTTAAATCCAAAGACGGAGTTTTAAATATATGTAAAAAAAAAATTGAAAATCCAATTTTGTTTTGGAAGACAGCCGACTTCTATACACAGAATCTTTCAAAGCTTGCAGTAAAATTGCTTAAAATTCCCGCATCGGCCGCAGAAATAGAACGTACTTTTTCGAAATAGTCATTGATTCACACCCCTTTGAGGAATCGGCTGTCTTTCGAACGTTCCAAAAAATTAATGTTTCTTTATGGAACTTTAAGAATGGAAGACATTAATCTATCTTTTGAAGACTTTGACGAGTTCAACTAATTTAATACCTATATGGTGTTTGGGTTACATACATTTATTCTCTGAATTCCTTATAATCTTTCCTTATTTATTATTTGTTATTTTTTTATTGAATAAAAGTTTTTGTATACTTATAAATGTTATTGTTTATTTTTTAAATGTAGAGCCAGTAATTTAGCTATATTAGTTACATTAGTTACATTAGTTACGCGAAAAATGAGACGTAACTAATTACAAATAGTTACGCGTAACTATATGGGTAACTTACTCGGAGTAACTTACGTTGCCAACACTGCCTTTGATCCAACAGTTCTTGCCAGGCAAAATATAGATACCTACAGGTAATAATTAAAAAAAATTACAGTTTTGTATGGTTTGTACTTGTACACGACTAAAAACAACTTAAAAAATTAATGTTAGCAATGCTAGGGAAAAATATTCATAACTATAAAATTCATTTTTAATTGACTAAAACAACTCCTTTAGTAGTTTGAGCGAAAAACAGGATGACATGTGATTTCTCAAGCAAATATTAACTTGTGTACGAAAGAAAATTACACATAGTTGTAGCGGTTTTGGAAAAAAACTAAGTTTTTATATGCAAACATCTTAAGATATTTTTAAGAAAAGAAATTTTGAAAACCATTTATTACATTTGTGTGGTGTGTGCCATTATTTTTTCGATAAAATCCTTTTTTCTTCACATCTTGTAGTTCTTATTAATAAACTTTTAAATGTTCAGTTTTCAAAATATAGAGCATGGGGTCTTCGAAATATTAAAAAAAGAAAAATTTTTTTTTTTTTTTAAATTCAAAAAATATATTTTTTTAAAGTTTTGTAATGCAATGCTTTTTATACATTTCAGATGCTTCTCTTTGAGAAATTTCATTAAAATCCGTTATGCCGATAATGAGAAAGATGGTTCTCTGGTAGGTACAGTCAGTAATGTATTAAACCATTTTTAACATTTGTATGGAGGGTACCTTTATTTTTAGGTAAAATAATTTTTTTCTTATATCTTGTAATTTATATTAAAAAACTTTCATTTTTCACGTTTTAGAAAATCGAGCATGGGGTTTTTGAAATATTGAATTTTGAAAAAAAAAAAATGAAAATATTTCTTTAAAATCCAAAAAATTTTTTTGGAAAATTTGAATACCCAATAATATTTAAACTGCTGGGAAGCTTTAGCATACACAAAATTATCAAAATCGGTTGTACCGTTTTTGAGAAAATCAAAAACCACAAAAATGGTTCCAAGGGGGGTACCAAAAATAACCATTTTCTGAAAATTTTTTTTCAACCTTTTCCTAGTTTTAACTAAATGAAATTTTTTGAATGTCTTTAAAAAAATCTGTGGGACAGTTTCTGAGAAAAAAAATATCTATAAAATTTCGAAAAAAATTGTATGGCAAGTACCGCTATTTTCGGTCTTAAAAAAAACGTATGAGGGGAAAATTTAAAAATACTACATACGAGTATCTACCAAGTTTAAAGAAAATCGGCTGAGCCGCTTAGGCTGAAGTCGAAAAGACAGACATACAGAATTGCGAGACCCACTTTTTTAGTCTTCACTATCATCGTAATGTCAACTGATCAAAATCTCGAGTTTGATTTTTTTTCCGAATGCATAAATTGCCTTATAGTACATTTAAGTCGCAAGGAAAAACGTGTGGGGGAATAATTCGGAAATGCTATCTGCTAAGATTTGCGAGACCTTTTTTTTTGTCTTTGCTATCATCGTATATGTTTGCTATCAAGTACGAGTATATGTTCAAAATCTAGAATGCATTTTTTTCCCAATGCATTACCAAAGTTCAAAATCTCTGAATTCGGTTTAGGTTACAACGTTTTGTGTGAAGTTTTTTTTAAAAATAATCAATCGTTAGAACTACATATTTCTATTGAATGGAAATAATGTTGCCGCCTGTAGTATCAGCAGGCGAAAGAAATGTTTTTCTCAATTTCATCTAAGGTTTATAAGGATTGGCTATTCCAAATCCAAATTTTATAAAAAAATATAGTGATTGGTGAAGTAGTGAATTGGTGATTCACTTAACAAATGACAGGGATGATCAGGAAACTTTTGCTTTTTCTATCAACAATGCTCAAATGAACTTGCCGGTTGCATTCCTCCGCTCAACCAGTTTCAACGCAATTCTCGTCTAGCTTTTAATGATCATCATCATCAGAAGTACCGTCAGCACTCGAATTCGGAATGCCTATATCCCCCTCATTGTGATGTACAAGCTTTCAAGACCAATATGCATCGACATCTCGTATATTAAATCTTTTCCTCTTAACCTGAGCGCTTACACTGTGTTACACCATATTATAGGGTATGGTAGAGTAAGGCTAGGTATATTATGCAGTATCGGCGTGCAGACTTGTAAGGCTTGCAGATGTTGAGCTCCAATTGCAGCTTAGTATTGTTACTAAAACTTTTCGAAAAGTTTAACTTATTTTTTTTACATAAAGCAGTCGGTGCTATTCACAATTTGGGAAGTAACTGAGATTGGAAAGGTCAGAATGTAGCGGTTCTTTGCAACAGCTTGCTTGGGATAAGACCACGTGACCACGAATAATAAAACTTGTTCGAAACGTCGGCCGAAAGAAATTATAATTAATTATTTCTTAAGAAAGTAAATGCGGTAAGTTCCGAAAAACTTTATCTATTTGACATGAATAACATCCGCGAAAAGATAATAAACTCAAAACCTCAAATTATAAGTTGGCCACTATTTTGCACTATGGTGCAATAAAACTCAGAAAACTTAAAGAAATTAAGCAATAAAAAAACCTGCATAACATATTGTACCTAATTTATAGTGTAGTTTCAATTGAATGAAAAAAGTGAAACAGATCTTAACATTGTTTTGGAGAAAGAGAGATTGATATTTCTAAGACATTTGATAGAGTTTCGTATAAACGAAACCCTTATTTTTTGGATTAGAAATTACCGTCTAGATCAATGCATGTTGTATTAGACAGACAAGTCTGATTCTCACAAAATAAATGCTGGTAACCCATCAGGGCTCCGTTTTCTCTCCCACTCTGTTCCTCATTTTTAAAAATGATCTCTTGTCTGAAACTTCTAACTCACTTCATTGTTTTGCCCAGGACTCTACTTTCAACTTCTCATACTCATTCTCAAATTCATACCCATCACCTTCCGAAGTGGAATCGCAAAGGTGTCGTATGATTAGCTCATTAAACTCCGATCTTTATAGCATTGTTAAATGGGGTATAAAAATCGTTTGGATTTTAATGCTTCGAAAACTCAATGTTGTATATTGTCGTTGAAGCGAAATGCACCCCATATGCCATTGTCCTTGAATGGCAATTGCATAGAAGAAAACGAAAAGCTCTCAGTACTCGGTATTTGTGTCAACGACGATCTTCGTTGGAATGACCACATTCTCGAGACCAAAAAATGTTGCTAAATGCTTAGAATCTGTATATCGATGTAAGAAATTTTTCATCCCTTCTGATCTGGCTACCATTTATAAGGCGTTTATACGTTCAAAACTTGAGTATAACTCACATCTCACATCACATAGAATTCAGAACTGAGCATTAAAACTGAAATGAAACAGATCTATCATGGATTCATTCCCATCTCTTGAACACCATCGGAATGTTTCATATATTTCCATAAATAGCCAGTTCTATAACTTCCTTTTATCAGTTTACCCGTGATACTCGATTCAAAACAAGTTTAGGGTTTTATGAAAGGTTTGTTAAATTTTACAGGCATAATGCAGTTATTTGAGCTGTTCCAGTTGCGGTTTAATGCGTTAAGAAAAGTTGATCGGAGTGTTGATTTTGACTCTTTCTACAAGTGATTTATAGAAAAGTTCATTACGGCAATGCTGGACTAATTTAAAGGATGATGTACTCAAAATAATGACTATAAAATGCCATTCTGGTATTGGTAGTCAGTAATTCAGCTTGAAAAATACTAGCAAAGTCGGGTAGCCAAAAAGACCTAGATATATGCAAAGTGTCAGAGAAGACTCTCATCAGGAAACATTGGGGTGACGTATATATTATGTATTTTCTCCGCAGGGTGTACTGCATTTATATGGTCTTCATTTATTTTCTTTAAGATTGTTGAAATAAGATCTCGGACTTGGCCTTGTTTTCTAATATAATTTGCACGTACCTAAAAGATTTTGAGTGCCTTTATAATATTACGATGAAAAGCTTCCGATATTGGGATACCAAAATTAAGATAGCTATTTTTATATTGTTAGACACATTTGTGGAAAAAGGTCAGGAGTTGCAATATTTGAAATATTTTGAAGGTGACAACTTAAGAACAACTTAGAAACTGGACACATTTTTCAATAGCTCCTACATAACTTAATTTTAGTGAATGGAGCTCTGATTTCGAGGAAATTTTCCATTGAGTCAAAGTACATTTTAATAATTGGAGGTTTATAGAGTCAGATAGGAGGTTTTCCTTTATAAGCAACGAACAGTTTTTAATCGAGAGAAGTTCTTTAGACGGGTGTATAACTGCAAAGGAAAATGTCTGATCTTGTTGACGATTTTGAGTTTGTAATTTTTATCTTCCTCAAGTTGTTCTGTTGTTTTTCCTGCTAACTACTCAACGCATCTATTCATTATTATCTCTTGTTAATACAAAACCCATGATACTTCAATTCGATCTCCAATTGAACGAGAATCTAAGTTGTGTTGATAAAACATCGGATGTCTATAGGAGAAACTTAAATCAGCATGCATTAAATTTCAAAAATCAGACTACGAACACTATAAATACAGTAGCGATTCTAGTTTCTTACACTATTGGACAATCACCATTCACTCATGCAAATAATAATGGAAGAGCGTTTAAATCTGGTTTGACAGTGAATGAAGAAAATTTAGATGGAGATTTTTCAAGTTGTTACAACATTTTAGGAGAACAACAATTTCAAATCTACTTTATTGCGGGGTTTCTAAGGTTTTTTCGACAAATGTGCACATTTTATGTGGCTGCAATAAACAAGTTGTATCTTCCATTGGTGTAAGTACACTGACATTGCACATTGAAAATTGAATACGTTTACTACCAAACACATGGCAGATGTCTAAAGGTTGAGCCATCTAGTGGTTTCTTTAAATTATAGTTTATTTTGACACTGACAGATGTTCCCCGCTCAATATCTTGACAGAAAGTCAGTATCATACCTCCTTACGCTTGAACAACGTTGGGAAATATTAAAAGTTTGTCCAAAAAGTTCGGAAGAATGGTATGTTTGTGGATAACACTCAAGGTCCCCGTCGTCGTACGATGCGCATAGCATCGATCTCAACAGCTCAACATTTCTCATGAGAATTCTGCTCAAAAATCTCAGATTATTCATGTATTGAAGGCGCCACGATCATCCGCTTGAATGACTTTGTATTCCATAATAAATGGGAATGTTTGCTTTTACTAATAAAGCCATAATACTTAGACAAAATTTAGTTTTGTTTATTTTATCAAAAACATGGATTTAATGAGATAAAAATATCTAATCTGATTTCTTGAAAAGTATATGAATTTATGCAAACAAAGTTTTAAAATCGTTATGTAAATTTTTTATACTTATAAGAAATTTCTTTAAAATTTTTGAAAAAAAATTTGGGATGCCAATTATAAGTATTTCGTAATATAGGTTTTAGGAAATAATTTCAAGAAATAATCGTTCACACGTTTTAAAGATATGGATTTTCCTATCAAAATTTAGAATTTTTATTTTCAAAAAACCCACAAAATATTTTATCGAATATTTTTACATATACGAGTATAAAATATTATTTTTAAATTTAAGGCAGCTCCTGCATAAAAATTTTGGTTTAAATCGTTAGAGCCGTTTATGAGAAAGTCGAAAATAAAAAAAAAATGGTTCTATGACAGGAACAGTTATTGATACTTTTTGAAATTTTTACCTGCGACTTATAGGTACTTATAAGGCAAGTCATGCATTCGGAAAAAAAATGAACTAGAGGTTCTGTTCAAAGTTGGTATTACGATGATAGCGAAGACTAAAAAAGTAGGTCTCGCGATTCTGCCTGTGTGTCTGTCTCTCTAACTGTCTCTTGACTACAGCCTAAACAGCTCGAACGATTTTCTTAAAGCTTGGTAGATAATATTTTTAATTTTTCCCCCACAGATGTTTTTCTCTTTTTTTTAAAACAAAAAATAACGGTACCAGCCATACGATTTTTTTCGAAATTTTATAAATATACATATTTTGTTCTCAAAAACTGTCAGATTTTTGGTACCCCACTTGGAACCATTTTTTGATTTTCTCGAAAACGGTACAACCAATTTTGATAATTTTTTTATGCTAAAGCTCCCCAGCAGTTTAAATATTATTGGGTATTCAAATTTTCCAAACAAATTTTTTTGGATTTTTAAAAGAATGTTCAATTTTTTTTCAAAACTCAATATTTCAAAAAAACCCATGATCGATTTTTTTAAAACTTGAAAAATTAAATTTTCCAAATATAAATTACAAGATGTAAGAAAAAATTTATTTTACCCAAAAATAACGGTACCCTCCATACAAATGTTAAAAAATGGTTTTCCAAAATCGTATTTTTCTCGAAAACGGTTCCCAGAATGTTGCTTAAATTTTTTTATTGATTAATTTTTAAGATTTTTAATTTAATACAAAAATTTGAAATCAAGAAATTACTGACTGTACCTATTATAGAACCATTTTTTCAAATTTAGAATTTCTCATTATCGACATAACGGATTTTGATGACGTTTTTTTTACAGAGATGCTTCTAAAAAGTTTAAAAAACAATGCATTTCAAAACTTAAAAAAAAATATTTTTTGAATTTTTGTCAAAAAAGTCATTTTTTGGAAAATTTGATATCTTAAAAATGGGTCCGACTTTTTTTTTTGAAATTTAATTTTCCTTACTACAATCATAAAAACTTTTGTTGGTGTACCAAATCTTTTTTCTTAAAAATTGTGTATATAAAAACTTATTCTTTTAAAGAAACAACTACAACGACTTATAATTTTTGTTCTTGCACAAATTCATATTTGCTTAGCATTCTGTTTTTATCTCTTACTACTAAAAGATTTCAATTCGATTTTTTTCCGAATGCATAACTTGCCTTATAGTACCTATAAGTCACAAGTAAAAAATATTTTTACCCTTATGAACAGTTTTCTCTAATAAAATTCGTTTTTAAATTCCTAGTCTATTACATAGGTGCAAGTTTCTGCGACCCAGTCGTGCATTTTTTTTTAATTACGGGTGTTCTCGTTAATCTTGGAGCTCCAAAAAAAAATTTCAATTTCTCCTCAAGGGAATCACCGAAGACCCTAAAGTACCGAGTTTGAAGAAAACACCTCCAGTAGCTAAGGCTGTAGATCAAAGTACATACATACAGACAGACAGACGGAATTGTGGGTCCAATTTTTTCGTCTTCGCTATCATGGTAATGTCAACTTGAATTAAAATCTCGAGTTCGATTTTTTTTTTTCAAATGCAGAACTTGCCCTATGGTACCTACATTATATCGCAAGTAAAAATGAAAAACAATAAGGCTGCCACTCCTCAGTTCTTGGAACATATCTTAAATCTCTTTAGAGAAATGTGATGAGGAGAATTATCCAGTTATTCTCCGGTCAAAGTCTACCTTAAAAAACTTGACTAGTCTAGTCTACCCAAACTGTAGAGGGATTTTTTACTTCGTTTTTTAAGAAAATTATTTTCTCAAATCCTTAAGCTTATCATCTTGATTTGGTTTGAACAAATTAATATGCAGATGATGATTATTTTATTTGATGATACCTATTATCGAAAGCTGTTACGGCAATGGATACAAACAATTGGAACAAAATGAAGATATCCGAGGATATTTTTTCAAACGACCTCCATAAGACTCCTAGTTATTCTATTAACGTTGAATAGGACCTACTTCCAATGTTTTTTAAGAACTTAAAATAAAAAGAGGCTGGGTGCGACCCACACTGATAACTTCCCATTTGTGGTCTTGAAAACTTTATATTTAGTTTTTTTCAAATAACCAAATTTTCAGCGAAACAAACTTTAGCTGTAAAATTCAAACAAACATTATTTTAAGATTAAAAGCATTTTAATTATTTAAAGAGATTTGAAATTGAGATTGTTCTTTATGTTAAGGGCCACGTTTTGGCTTGGGTTTCGCCAACCTATTATGCATGATAAGGGAACTTGAGTACAAATAAAAATAATTATCAACTGCCATGTTTTCTCATTAAAATAATATTGCCCCCTGAAATTTGTATTATCCGCCAAAAAATTATGCTAAGCGACATTAATAAAGATCTCATTGTCGTGAGCAACAAAAAATTTTGTTAGATGTCACTTAGTTTAACCAAAATTGTCTCTTAGCACACTATGATTCAACTAGAACTTTCTTCGTTTTTTTCGTTTCCTGAACAATTTTAGAAATGTCGCTTAGTATACATTCTTACGGGAAGGTATCGATGTATAAAACAACATACTTTAGAAGGCACTATCGGTGTTCATTCCCAAGAAATTCGACTTGAAATACAATTTTAACTAGTTTTCACTAGAATTTTTAATAGTTTTTTTATTTAAAAAAAAACTATTAATTCAATATTGGTCGACATTTTACCAATTGTACAAAATTATACTATGTTTAAAATAAACTAAATTAGAAGCCAATATCACTACTAGTTATCAAGAAATTTGAGTCGAAAAACAATTTTTACCAATTTTCAATAGAATTTTATATAGTTTTTTATTTTTTGTAAAAAAAATGTAAACTGATTTTTTTTGAAATTTTCACCAGTTGTCAAACACATTATTTTTCGTAAAATAAAATTATTTTGAGTTTCAAATTGTTTTCCGTTCTTAGAATATCTGGGTTATGAAATTTTTTTTTTTCAGTTTTTTTAATTTAAAAAAATAACGGTAAGTTAATTTTTTTCCATATTCATACTAAATCTGTATGACCTTATAATGAGTACATTAAATGTTATTTGAAGTCAATAGCTTTATTTTTTCGTGAGATATTTGAAACTAACCAAAATTTTTACTTTTTTTTTTAAACCGTTATAGTGAAAAAACTACTCACTGAATTTTAATAAACGCCCTTTCAGCCTCTTTCGAAGTTATTATCTATTAAACAAAATTTATTTGAAGTCGATATCTTTACGCGTTCTTGAGATATCGACGACGAAAAATGGTACAAGAACGTACGGACGTACGAACGTACGAACGTACGAACGTACGAACGTACGAACGTACGTACACACACACACACAGACATCTCTCTAAAAATGATTGATATAGCCTCTAGGGACCTTGAAACGTCGAGAAATGTCAAAAATTCCAATTTGACAAATCGGACCGATTACAATAACTCCCTATGGGAAGTTAAAAATGCCTACTAGATAATTTACAAAAGTTATGTAGTGATTTTCATACGAATGTCCCTGCTATTGAAATGGTTTCTCAGGCACTCATACTTTCCTGCAATCGGGTCGATTTGCAAAACACTCGCCGAATCACCACACTAAAACGCTTATGGGACCAAATTAAACACGAAGCTTATTACTTTCAATGAAAAATCGTTTTGATTTATTATCGCATTACCTTAACACTTAGTTGATTTGATTTTTTACAATAATATTAGCCTATAGATTAAAGTTAATGATATTTTTAAAATACATTCGCCAATTTAAAACCATTAAATGTGCATGTGAGTTGCACGCCATTTATTTTACAAATTAAACCAAAAACAGAAAATGTCCTTAAACTATTTTAGCTCATATGTATAACCATATTTACAATAATCAGTAATAATTTCGAATTTCCACCTCATGCTCGTCTTTAACGCTTTATAAATATTGAACCAATATTTGCAACCATCAGTCGTTGCGCGCCAACTTCAATCTAACAGCAATTCGTTTGCATTTCCACATTAGCTGTGTCTCCAAAATGCTGAAAGACATCGCAACCAGAACCAATCCAAGTAGCAAATACGCACAGCAAGCAAACAACTGAACATTTGGCCCTTGAAATGTGTGCTCAGGCATAAAGTCTCCATAGCCAATGGTCGAAAGGGTGACAAAGCAAAAGTATGCTCCGTCAATGAGACTCCAATTCTCCCACAATGCAAAGATCACAGTGCCAAGGCAGATATAGGCTACCAGGATCAATAGTACAATAGTGATTGGCACTTGTGGGATTCCATCCTCTTCGTCATCGTCGTCGTCTTCCTTGCAATTGTCATCGTCATCATCGTAGTCTTCGTCCTCTGTCGTCACAGGATCCGTATGTAGATTACAACTGCTGTCCAAACAGCGCTTGTTTTTACGGCTTCCCTTTGAGTTATTTGTGGTCATTAGCCGGACTCTCCTGCGTTGTTGGTCATTGCCATTGTTGTCACTGACAATATTGGCCGAAGAAGCCTTCCGTGTATCGAGGGTGCTTTTACAGCTATCTTGGCCCAAATAATTTTTTCTACCTCCGGGCGATGATGGTATAAGTGGCACTCGTGATGGGGTTCCATGGGGACATCTGTAACGAAAAGACAAAAATCTGCTGTGAGAAAGAAGCATTGTTGTGAATATTTGTTCAAGGGATTTACTCTGCAAATTAGAGATACGCAGTCAACTGAATAGGGGTGACCTTTATGTTTGTGGACAAAAAGGTGTTCTCATATTGTTTGTTATTTCAGGTTAATTGGGATTCTTAGCCCAAAAATTGAATGATTTGATTTTCTGTTGACCAAAGCATGACAGGACTTTTCTCTCTGAATTGCCATTCATGCCACACATGAATATGGGTTTTTGGTTAGTTGTCGGCAAGTTCTGCAAACATAAAAACCTTCTTTTTCGTCAGGGATTTCAGACAATCATGTCCTTAAAGACCATAAAATAATATGTGTGTACATACATATGTATATAATAAAAGGACAATTACAATTATTATCCTCATTTTATGAAATTGTGCCCTCAAAAAGTTGTCAACGCAGTGACCGACAATTGAAAATAATGATGATGGCTCTATCAAATAAAACTCTATAGAAGTCGACATTGTCTGTTGACATGCCAGTCAGGACTTTTGTCCTCTCGGTAATGAAAAACGAAGACCTGCTGGCGGAAAACCACATTAAATGATCTAAGCTTAATGAAGGACATTCCATGTGATGGAAATAATTTTTTGTCCTCGTTTATGTCAAAAAAATGAGGCTAAATAAGATGCCCTTTGACAAATTAATGAAGACACTTAGTGGCTTTTAACGAAGTTTTTAGATATTTAGGTTAGGAAAGGAACGATAAACTGTGCGTGTGTGTGTTTGTTGGAAAAAAGGGGGCTGATAAAAGGTTGGTACTCTTGAATATATTCGCTTGGTTGGTTCTGATAAAATCCTGGATACAATTAATAAAATCTTTAACTCCACCTATTTTAAGGTAGAGAACCTGAACCTGGTCTAGTGGAAAAAAAACTCCATTTTATCTCACTTCATACAATCTTATTTTAACGTAAGACTAACTATTTAGATTGTGATGGAAAGATGATCGAAAAGAAGAAGTGTGTGCTATTTGCTTTCAATAAGACTGAAGCGGTCTTGATAGCGAGATAGGATCAAAGGATCGATCGTCCAAGACAGATTTCGAAGGTCAAATTGCAACAGATGACGTTGAATGGTTTCAATTATGGAACTTGACAAAGGAACCATCTTGAATGAGGGTAAATTGTGTGAACAGTGATCGCGCCACAAAGGAGTAAGAAAGTCTTTAGAACACCGTGTTATTCGCTTACAGTAAAATTGAAAAGAATGGGACCTGGGAGGCTACCTTGAGGGACTCTGGAGGTAACTAACAAGAGGCGTTAACAGGCGAACATTGTAATAACGGTTTTTCAGATAAGACGAAACTCATTTAAAGGGTATAGATTTAAATCCAAAGGTTGAATAGTTTGAAAAGTATTTGTCAAAGGCCGTATTGTTATCGGTTGAAATAATATCAACTTCCTTTCCGTTCTCTAACGCCAAGAGTGAAACAAGATACTTGCTTGTATAGATTTGAAAAAAAAAAAACATGTTGTCTAGGGGTAGTGGGAGACTTACCGCAAAAACTTAAAATTTCCTACAAATGCTTTCAAATATTTTTGAAATAGCAATAGTTTTCAACATCGAAATTCAGGCTCATTTGGTATAGGTATTGGAGTTTTGAACTACGTTTTTTCTGCTTAAGACAAATCTCCTAGAGATGAAAATGGTGGAAGTCTAAGTTTTCATAAATATGGCGGTTTTCGAAATCGGGGGTCATCATTACGTATATTCAACTTATTTTCGATTGGATAAGGGTTAAAGGAGTTCGGAATTTAAATTCGGATAAGCCAAGAGAAAGAAATTGGGTAAATAATGAGAATCAGTCGCAAAGGACCCATCGGTAGGTGATTGTTTGAAAAAAGTAGTAAAAAAGTTGATGTTTCACATCATAAATCTTCATTGCGCATGTAGCCAATCAAAAAAAAATGATACAAAATCCCTATAAACATCAGCAAAGGTGAAAACAAATATGATAGTTAAAACAGGAGTCCCTTCTGTAAAAAAACAAGAAGTACTAAAAGTCGACATTAAGTATGTGATTCTTTTGAAGTTTCATTATTAAATGAGAGAGGAAGGGTAACCATATGATTTAGTTTTGAAGTTGGTATACTATTAACAGGATCCAGGATCATTAATTCTGTTTAAGTTTCAATTCAATAGCCTTGGTAAAGGGAGTTGTAAAGCTTGGTAAAATGGAAATAAGTTCAAGGTAATTACAATTCTTAACCGTTGTTGCCAGAAATGGAGGGGACATTAAATTTTTTTTGAGTGCAAATAACTACGATTAAAAGAACTCTCCCTGACAACGTACACACTTCAACGATTTGTCACAAAGAGGCAGTACCGTTCTCAGATTTCGGCAACAATGACTGGAACTGAATACCAACAGAAGACAAGTTTGTCTTAGTAGAATCCTTAAACTCAACTGTTGGAAAATGTCATTTATTCAGACCTATTCCAAGTTAACAATGTTGAAAGTTCCTTAAATCGAACACTTAATACAAAATGTAGGGTCGCAATCATCTTAAATGATTTAAAAACACAATTTTGCAAATATTTTATTTGTCCAAAAACATTCAGCTGAAAATCACTCTGGATAAATAAAAAGGAAAATAACAAAATCGATCAAGTATCTGGTTTGATTGAGTATTTTTTTTAAGAAGAAAAAAGAAAAAAAAAAAGGATTATTCTCTGGAAATTTGTTCAAAAGTTCGGTTGTTGCTAGGATAATAAATCTGAAGAAGAATATAGTTTTTTTTTTGTTGCATTGCTTGGAATATTCTAGTGTTAAAATTTATTGGCTGAAATAAAGAATTGAAGCCAAGATAATATAGAGTTTTGTGTTGATAATACAATAATCAATTCGTTATGTTTTTTTAAATTTTGTGTGCTGCGCCTCAAATTTAAAATATTTATTAACTGTTTCAAAACTTGTGCTGAAATTAATGTGTATAAGTTCCTTTGTATTGAAATCGAATAGAATTTTCCTATCAAATTCGTATTTGCCAACCAAATCCAAAAAGGCAATAATCAAGTCTTTTATACTAACTTGTCCTAAACTATAATCTACTGAATAAAAGTGTTATTTTAACCAAACTATTTCCAAATATATATGGCGGAAGGAATAAGTGTCCATTCCTGCAAATGTTCGGTGCATACATAAAACCAGTGTTGCCGATTCAAACAAAATTTTGTCATGATTTTTTATCATAAGATTTCTAAAAAATCATGAGATTGCTTGGGCTCTTAAAATAATCTCTTTTACAATGATTCACAAAATTTTTTGAAATAATTAAAGTAAAAAAATACATATGAGATTTCATTTAATTTTATAAAGCATTAAAAATAACATTTATTTATACGATGTAAGGCTCATATTGCATGACCTATTCCAAATACTTAAAATCTTACAATCCATACACCTTCTAGATGCCTGCACCTGCATTCGCTTATTTATTTTCTATTGCCTATTAGTTAATATTGTATTATTATGTAAAAAGGTATATAATACGTCATCGATCGAACGATATGTGACCTGATATATTTTGTAATGTATACTACTCGTATGTACTTAAGAAGTATCCAAACCATGTTAATTTTAAGAAGTTAGTTGTAATAAAGCGTTGACACAAGAAAGATCGTCTCTTTATTTTACTCTGGTCATCTTATAACGAGTATCTTATTTTTTACTTACATAATATAAGAAAGTTTTCATGGCAGTGTGTACATATTTGACGTTGGTTTATTAATATATACCAGAGATCGAAAATAACTGTTAGCTTTTGTTAAATCAAAAAGATGTCTTTGAATAGAACAAATCCCTACAAAAACAGGGATTCCGTAGTTTAAATTATAAATCACCGCAAATGAAAGTAAAAAACGCGTAGGGCTAACGTCTGCCGATTCAAAACGACTGAAAACAATATTCAATTTACCTTTTCCCACAACGCCAAGCGGTAAGATAATAGGCGCGTTTTTTTTTTTAAGTTAAAAAGCAATACGACAACACTCAACATACTCATCTTCTTAAAATGTGTTCTCAAAAGCTTCAAATCCCAAAAGCTCCTTAATAAAAACCACTGAAAAAGCTCTTTGCTTGCAATTGAGAATGATAATGGTAACTCTGTTTTGATGTAGATAAAGAGCGCACGATCAGTGCTGCCGTTTTAGTGACTTTGTCACTATATTTAGCGGAATTTTCAAAAGTTTAGCGACAAAATATTATTTTTTGTCACTAGATAATTCTAGCGACGTTTCTGGTGACTTTTTGCAAGAACATGTGATGATGTTACATCCCTGGCATTCGAGTTTGGCACTTATGTTCGATTGACTCTCTTTTTACCACGACCACTGAACTGAATTTGAAACTTCACCACACAAAATAAGACCAAAAGGAGTGTGATTGCGAGTGAGCGGGTATATGTTTTAAAAACTAGACTACCTGGTCATTTCGTTTATATGATTTATTTTATGTACAATTTTAACTGTAATTGTTTTTGTTTGGTTTTGTCGAATCGGCCAAAGTGGAGATTTCGGGAGTAAACTTAACTTTTTTTGTAAGTATATTTATACTTATTTTCAAAAAATTCAAAAATTTCAATAATGCTTTAGATATTGAAGTCAATGAAATTGATGAAGATGCTATAATGGCTATAACTATTTGTGATTGATTATTTTTATAATAGGTGTTTGAAGTTATTATTAAAACTTCTTCACTTTTCATTTAAAAAATGAAAAGTAGTAATATTTTCTAGACTGAATTTGTTTTTTGTTTTTTTTTTAAAGATTTTTTATGTTAACTTAATGTTTATAAGTTTTTCTTTACTATTCAAAATAAATTTTTTGTTATAACTGAATATATTTTTTTTTTTATATGTGTACTGAAATTTTTTTCTAGTGACTTTTTTCAAAATTTTAGCATATCTAGCGGATTTTAAAGGTCGATCTAGCGACTCTTTTTTTTGGCTTGCGGCAACACTGCGCACGATCGTATTGAGTGACACTTGACACTCTTGTCTTGATCTTGACAGTATCTCATCAGCAGTGGGATACGACGGTCGTGTTGGGGTGTACAACGTTTTGCAAAGAATTACAACAACAATTCCTTAAGAAAAGTCAGGGGCTTGCTCGTTTTTTAGTGGCATTTTTCCTAACGCATTGTAGTGAGGGTGCATCAGGCGCCACTGCTTTAGAAAAAGCTCTCCCATAAGGCCAGTACTGACAATTTTTGTTGGACAGAGTATAGAGCTAAGCTTTCAAACAATGTATATATAAAATGCCCATTCTCCTTTATTATAAAAATTACACTAAAACACTTAAGAATTGATTTGGAAGAGCAAATTTTAAACTCACCTTTTCCACTTGGCTGAATCCAATTTTTGCAAAAAAGAAGAGCTGCAGGTTGAATAGGTATTTTTAAATTATAATAAAGAAGTTGCATGGGCTGATTATAATGGGCTAAGGCGCTGCACCCAACTTAGTTGCCCGCAACTTAAAGTTGCCACATTTGCTCCAACGAGTAACCAAGTTGCTTTTATTAAGGAAAAATTAAAAAAACATGAGATTTTCAGTGAATTCATGATTTTATGAAAAGAGGTCAAAAATCATGAGAATCATGATAAATCATAAGATTCGTCAACACTGCATAAAACTATCTTTCATTTATTCCTGTGTTCCTGTATTTCTCTGTTCCTGTGCTTGTGCTATTATCCTGATGTACTGTTTATACTCTTATAAAAGTTGTATTGTTACTCCTTCCGATTTTTGTTGTGTGTCCTTTAAAATATTCCTATTCATTCTTAAATTAATTTTTAAATTGTTTATTGTATATGTGCTAAGTTTTATTGTTGTGCAATTAGTCATTGCCTGGAAGGAAATTCCCTCACTTCTGTTTGGATGTGTTAATTTTTATTTCCTGTAGGTTAAAAGCTACGCTGATCCAAATACTGTGCGCACAAGTAAGCGGATGCATGTATGTATGTTTATTCTTTTTCTTGTTTAGTATTTTTTTGTTTTGTTTTTTTTTTTTCTTTTTTTAACTGAATTCAACTCTGACAACTTGAAATAGATTTTATAGTTCCAGTTAGTATTTTAATTTTTGTTTCTTTTAACTACAAATATATTAACGTAAATTGTTTATTAAAAACAAATATAGATTACTAAACAATTTAATTTAATTTTTAATGTCTTTGTTTTAAATCTGTATAATTTCTACTAATTTTCCTAATAACTTTCAATAAAAATTGATTCTTTTATAACTAAATTTAAGTTTTCAACATTCATTTGAGGAAATGGCTTAGATTTGTTGGAATTACTTCTTGAGATATGGAAGGTTAAATTTTTCAGATGAGTGGCTAAAGACGAAAGGGGCATGAGAGTCCTTGACAGGTGAACTTCCGTAGGTGAGGCTGAGAGCCTATATTTTAGGGGCTGTCGCAAATAGTTGAGCGCGCGGCAGCCAAGGTTCATCTCAGCAATAAGATAGACAAAGGGGGGGTAGCTCAAGGGTACCATTAAAACCAAAGGTGCCCGTGCATTGAAAGGATTAGTAGGTGAATCATTTTAGGAATTCTTCGTTTGGTTCACTTGTCCGTTTTGTCTGTTTGCTTATTTATAATTTCTATCCTAGTATACTTCAATTTTGTATTTTTCTTTTTATTCTTTTAAATTAATTTTTGTTTAACCAAGGCATGAGTTATAAGTACGGTAGTCCAGTTAGCCATGCCAAAGAACCCACCCCACATCCGACGAGCTTAGCGACAATGCAAGCATACCTGAACTGGTCCTTGTCTTCTGGATACCCTTTTATCCGTTTGGCAGAACCTGTATCTGCAGGATAAAAGGGTAAAAAACATTGGTGGTTGTATAAACCGTTACAAAAGTTATCTCTTCCGACACTGTTATTGCGCAAATAATAACCAAATTTTGCTACCAATAATAGTCTAAGCTATTTTTAAAATGTTCAAGTTGAGTCGATTTTTCACCATAATCCCTAATTAGCTTAAGAATGTAAGACCTTTTTCCCCAATTGCCAATCCAATTGAAGTCTTAAGTGCACCTGCTGAACTTGATGCCAAAACAATTGAGTCTTATTAGTTCTCCTCGTACGGTTTATTAAAGGGCTTTTCTAAACTCGAACTCTCAACCCACTTTTAACTAAATTGAAGCATAAATCTTCTTGTCCTGTCAAGGACCGCAATTTAAAAAAAAAATCTTCCAATAACACACTCGTATGGGTATGGCAAGGAACATTCTTTTAAAATTCCATTTTGTGTGCCTTTTTTAGTCCTGTATGTAATTTGCCATATCCTTCCTGACCAGAAGAGCAACTTTAACATACCATTCCGAAGCATCATGACGGTATAGAAAAAGAAACAAAAAAATGTCAACAGTGAATCAACACTGCACAAAGTGAGAATATATCGAGGTGGTAATTTCTTTCAGGTTTCCGCAAACGTGATCCTGATATATGTATGTATGTACTGTAGACTCGAAAGAAAAGAAGAGAAAAAAATGCCCAAGAGCGTACAACTCAATATATCCTTGCAATGCAGACTGCCGCTGGCGCTGGTGAGCTGTTATAGATGATGTCTCTATATCTTTACTTGGTGTCGGTTCTACTCGTAGTACTGTCACCATCAAACACACAGATGACTATCATTCTTCATTCGGTCTCGTGTCGGGTATTGTGATTTGTAAGGATACGCCACAAAAGCTAGGTAACGAAGAGACACATATTTGCAAATAGCCCTTAATAAATCATTGCATCCGGCTCTGAAGCTATTTCAAAATGGATACACGATATACCTACCTAGGTAGAGAGTATGTTAAAACGAATAGCAGAATATAGTAAACTTTTACTTACCCCATGCGGTTCTGTTCGTTCTCCTCCTCGTCTTCCATGATGTCGACACTTCCGGGTGTAGAAGAAGAGTTCCCACTATCACTGCCCGCCCTGCTGCTCTGCTGGTGGTTCGCGGAGCCATCATGTCGGCACGAGATATCACTTTCAGCCAGCAGAGTATTGATCTCCTGCGGCATTGGTTTCGCTAGGAATTTTGCACGCCGAATGCCTGCAATAGAAACAAAAAAGATTCATTTTAGGATTTGAAAGAAAAAACAAGTCTTTTGTATGCAGATGAAGTGTGTGGTTTCGAGGCACGCACATGTTTAACTGCCAATTCACGTGAATGAAAATATGTAGCTCCATCGCGCACGTAGTCAATCACAAAAAAGGATGAAAAATCCCTTTAAACATTAGCAAATGTGACAACCAATATGGTAGTTAGTAAGGAAGTCTTCTCTGTAAACAAGAAGTAATAAAAATCGACATTTGGAAATGACGTATGGTGATAATCAATCATTTAGAAAAATGTTGACGTCAAACAGAAGAAGAAGTTACGCCTTTCGGGATTTATTTAAGTATGTATGTACGAGTACCCATATTTTCCCGTAAAATTCCAAAATAAATTCCCCGCAAGATGTGCGGCACGTAGTTATGGTGAAAACAGATTGAATCTTACAAACTTAAACAAAGCGACTCTGTGATCAAGGATGTCAAACAAAAGGGAAAGACCTGACAAGGATTTATAAGATGATTTCTTTTTTACGAAGAAGCAATACGTAGGTCACGACGACGTGCTGCGGATGCCTTGAGAAATGTTTTGAAATCACGTCTGACATAGATTTAAACAGAAGCTCATTTAACGGAATGTTAACAACTTATATCAAAACAACTTGACTATTTGTATGGTTAAGCTTATAAAGATAATTTAAAGATAACTTTTAAGTAAAGCTAAATTATTCACGAATACGTACAATAATTAAAGAATAAAATGCACGACTGAGTCGCACAGACTGGCTTTTATTTTTAAGTAACTAATGGCCAATTTCACGAAAGACTTTTAAACATTTAACAGTTCTAAACCTTAAAATGAGAGGTTTTGGTTTCACCAAGCGCTTTTAAATTAAACAAGCTTTTAAGCACCCTTATAAAATAAATGCCCATTTTTAGCTCATTAAATTTTAAAAGTGTCATTGAAAAGTTATCAGATGTAGATCCACAGCAATTGGATATGTATGTAGCAGCTGAATTTATTGTTTTGCAACATTTTAGTTTTTAATTTTTGAAAATACAAAATGGATAGGATATTTAAAATATATTTTTTATTTTGAATAAAATATTGAAAAGTCTTCATCCAATGAAAAAGTGACACTCATAGTTATACGCCGAGCAAGTTAATCCAGGTTCAAAGGAATCCATTCTCCGACTGACTTCGAAATAGATTCCGACTTTCCAAAGCATCTGTGAATCCGTTTGTTGAATTTGTTTGGTCGTCATTGGCAACCGAAACAAACGCATCAGTGCAATAAAAAATAAATTAAGTGCTTATTTTTGTTTGCATTTTGTTTTTTTTTTTGCATTTCTTGGTATTTGTTTCAACACATAACGGTTTCTCATTTGTTCTCATACATTGCGCTTGTTAGAAAGAAAGAACCAAATTCTTTTTTCCAGGGATGTGAAGAGAACTCAATTTTAACAAAAACTTCCCTAAAATTTCCCTTTTATAGATTGGTGAAAGTAAAAAGATGCTTTTAGTGTATGTTTATTGAATTGGCCATAAGAATTTTAAAAATGTTATAAATATAAATAAAACAGAATTCTGTTATTAGACAAAAGTAAGCTTGTAATTCAATCTTTAAATGGTAATCAACTTCTCCTTAAATATTCTTCAAAAGAATCCTGTTTGTGAGTAGAAAAAAAGGTTTATTTTTCAAAAACTTCAAACTCAATTATCTCCTAAGCTAAGCCACATAAAAGCTGAAAATAGCATTTTTGTGATCGTATTAAAAAATACGACTGAACGAATGAACTGGCAACATATATACCAAGTTCATTGGATCTACGAACTAACAACAATCACTCCATGTACCAATTTCATTGGATCTACAAACTAACAACACTCACTTAATGAACCAAGTTCATTGGATCTACGAACTAACAACACACACTCAATGTACCAAGTTCATTGGATCTATTAAACTTAATTATCTCCCAAACTAAGTCAATAAGAGAGCTGAAAATAGCATTTTTGTGAAGTATTAAATTTTTGTGTGTAGTTAAAAAATTGATTGTTCAAAAAGATTAAACTTAAATATGCGACTTAAATATCGTAGCGATTAAAAAAATGAAACAAGTTCTATTTTCTCAAGCAGTTTTCTTAACGCAAAATTTAATAGATCAAATGGATTTAAATAATGATTTGTGTAGTGCCTCGTTTGTTAAGGTTAAAGTCTATTCAAAAAAGTATTAGGTGCATCCGGATATAAGTGGCATGCTACTTAAGGGTCAGTTTCATAAGATCCACGATAGTTTAAAATAACAGCCTTGGACAGTGAGGAACTATTATTTGGGAGATTGGGGTAAATTAAAAAAATTCTTAATTGTTAAATAATTCTGCGAAATGAATCTAGACCATCTTAATTAGTAATTAAAAATTCTATCTATTAATCAAAACAATAATTATTGTTCGTAGATGTGAAAATTTGTTGTAATATTGTTTATTGTCTTTATTGTAAGATCGGAGTTATTTAAATTTTTTATAATTCATTTCTATCACCTTACTTATTTTCTCATCGTTGTACCCTAAATTATAAAAAAAATCATCGAATTCGGATGCTCCGTTCGGTAAATATCGCAAATTTTTCAAGCGATTTCAATTTGAAGTTACGTCGTCGAAAATTTCCGGACGCGCAAGAGAAAAAGGGGGCGTCTCCTCTCTCCCTACCACCGTCGTCGGCGGCCGCCGCAAGCATATTAAACATATTTAAGGCGCTTCGGTGATTGCCTAGAAAAGAACTGGAATTTTTTTACTCAAAAAATAACGATATACCATTGGCCTACAGCCCGTTTTTGAAAACGAATTTTCAAAAAAAAAATAATTTTTTTATTCCTAAGAAATATTTGAAATCTTTTTTTTAACTATTTAGAAGGTTCTGTAGAAAATAAAATTCAATTAAATCCGTTATTCCGATAATGAGAAAATCAAAAATCGGAAAACTGGTTCTTTGCTGGTTTATTAAAAGTTAAAAATTGTAAAAATTAAACAAAACATATATTTTCTTATCAAAATTCTAGGTGTCGCTTTCGAGAAAAATTGTTTTATAGAAAGTTAATTTAAGATTAAAAGAATGATTTCCTACATCTTGTTGATAGTAATAAAGAACTGTTAATTTTTATTTAAGATTCAAAAAATCGAGCGTGCGGTTCTCCAAACATATATCATTGTTTTTTTTTAGTTTCGTTACAGTCTTAGCATAATCAAAATGCTCGAAATCAGTTCAAGGTACCGTTTTTGAGAAAATTTAAAACAGAGTTAAGGAAAATTGGACGTTTGGATGGGTGTCACCCACTGAAATAGCGGAGGACTTTGAATGATGTTATATTCCAAAAGAAATGGCGTACATGGGGCTTCTAATAAATACAAGAAAATACAAAAAAAAAACCTATTATAACAAAAATTGTTATAAACGGCGACTGGTGATAGAATTGCTTTTTTATTTTTTTTTTTGTCTTTTTCATTGACGGCTCTATCGATTTCGATCAAAATTTGTATAGAGGAGCTCTTCAGAATATGAAAGGGGTTTTTAATTGGCACGGGTAGATCTTAGAGACCTGTGTCGAACATGTTGTTTTGCTGACATCGGTCAAATCTGTTCTTTATGTAAGTACCAAGCTTTACCAGCACATAGAAATAATTAATTAAAATGAGTGTTCATTTGTGCAAACGTTCCGCGCATTGCGCACATTTAACGTCAGACATGATAGCCCTTCAATTTAAATCATTCAACGTTTGGTGGCCAGATTGGTTCAATCAGCCAACATTCCTACCTAAAGAAAAGCCTAGAACATCGCCGCGGCTCGCGAAAGTGTACATGAGAATCCGACGTAGTCGGTTCCTCGCTGTGCACGAGCAGCCGCACAGTGCATCGGTTCTATGGAGGTAGTGTACAAAAATCTATGTTCCAAAAGTAAGGTAACTGTGCACAAAACTTGGTTGGTAAATGTAAAAAATAAGAAATTTTACTCAATTTGAGGAGTTTTGACGCACAAAAACCTCTCTAACGAAAGTGATTTCTGGTATTAATATTCTGGGCAGTTAAGAAATTATGAATTAAACAAAGCGTGAAGAAATTATAAATTAAAAAAGCGTTTAAAGCGCCCACTATAACGCCCACTTTTGCTATCATTTTTTTTTTTAAACTTCTCGTAATATATTGAAAAAGTGTTCAGAATTGATGAGTGTGATAGAAAAAAATTTATTTGAACCAAAATCCACAGATTGACACGCCCACAATTGTATTATTATTAGTTAGAAACCAAACATTTCAATTTGTTTTTGATTTTTATGTTACACAAAAGTTGTAATACCTTAAAGGTTATTATAGAAAAGTATGCATTTTCTCAAAGCACAAAACCACAGAATGTTTCAGCATAAAAAATTTTGCAAAATCTAATGAATGTTTTTATTGTTCACAAAAATAATTACATACATATTCATAAAAAAAGTAATAACAAAAGGAAAAACCGAAAATTAAACAATCACAAAGAAAGATCACTTTCCGAATCTTGAAGAGTAAGTGAAGAAAATGATGAATTTTTAAAATTTTCATCCATTTTGATACATGGCCCAATATCACTTTAGTCAGCTTTTGAAAGCCTTGAATCTAAATTAAATTAAATTTGGTGGTGCAACAGCTCGCAGTGAACCAGGACCTAGTAACTTACAACTCCGATTCCGAACGGCTAATGAGCAGCACTTTCCATGACAAGAGATACTCTTGGAGAATTTGTCAATTTAGTCCAGTCATTTTAGGTTTTATCTGCGGAAAAATTCCTAGTGAGCTGAATTTTTGTATACATCTTTATTACGGCATTGTAATGAAGATGTGAAAAATCGACATTGATATCGTGCCGGCTAAAAAAGTTATAGGGGTCAAAAGGTCACAAAAATCAGTTTTTCGCAAATATCTCGCGATCTATCGCTCAGAGGTCAATAAAGGTCATTACAAAAATTGTTTGTCGTGAAATTGTCTACAAAAAATGTCTCTTGCATTTTTCTGTAAAATTAACCGTTTTCGGAGTAGAGCGCTGAGAAAGCGAATATATTATGACGATGCACTCGTTTCCTCACCACCTTCGAGGTAGAATGCAGGGCGCGTTTTTTTACATGGTTTCCCCCGTAGGAATAATCCATGATATGTAATCAGAGGTTTTTTTTATTTACGAGTGAATAATTTTTTATTTGAATACATAAAAATACAGAAAAATTAACTTTAGTATATAATTTATAATATAATATTATCATTCATTGTCGATATCTTCAGTTTCTGTGTCATTAACAATTGCATACCACAATCTTCGATATTAAAAATGGTCTTCAGCTGTGTTAACTTGCTGATTCTATTCAGCATTTACACCAGCGATCTAATAGGTAGTCTAACTCGGGCAATTGTGTAGATATGCCGTCGACCTAATAGTGTACAGAACAGCTCCCAAAGTCGAGGTCATCAGAATTCTTTTGCACTGTGGCTTCAACAAGATTCAGTGATATTGCGATGATATGGAAGTCAGTTTCAGAAATCTCAAACTATTCTGCTTAGGACTCGATCCATCAGTGTGCCACTTGATGATATTTGTTTCGAGGATCTCAAGATAACTCCCATTGCCGCACTTCTGATGGCCTCGTGTAGAGGGGATAGATAGAGGAGAACCTCTATAGCTGCGGTAGGGCAGGTTCTCATTGCTCCTGTAATACAGATAAGTGCTAAACACATGAGCTGCGAACTGCGAATGCGAATAAATCTTTTTAAGCTATTTTCACAGCTAATATCAATTTTTGTTTTGTTTTAACTTTACAACAAAGTGAATTAATGATCGAATCAACTATTTAAAAGGAAAACACTGCATAAAATAATTATAAATTGGAATATTTTCTATTTCAAATTTACATAATGACAGTTCGCAGAAGATACGTTGTTGGTCGCGTTAAAAAATATTAAAATACAAAATATTTCAATTTATAATTATTTTATGCAGTGTTTTCCTTTTAAAAAGTTGATTCGATCATTAATTCACTTCGTCGTAAAGTTAAAACAAAACGAAAATTGATATTAACTGTGAAAATAGCTTAAAAAGATTTATTCGCATTCGCAGTTCGCAGCTCATGTGTTTAGCACTATACAAGCGAGCCCTTAGACTTTTTTTTAGAGCTTTCCTTATTCTTGATAATTCGGTTCTCTTGTGCCATGCAACCGCCCCATATGTAATGATTGGTCTTACCATCATATTGTATATCCAGCTAAGGATGTTCGGTTTGTATCTGCATGACTTGCCTGCAAGTCTCTTGCAAATCATTAGGGCTTTTGTGGCTTTCACGACTATAGCTTTTAAGTGTTTGTTCAAAAGGTGTCTACTATCTGGTAGAATTCCTAGATATTTTACCCCTCTCTGCGTTTCAATCACTTCACCAGCTAGATGGATAGGTTTTATAGGTGGCAGAAGTTATTCCTTGTTAATGGTATGATTGTCGTCTTGGAGGGGTTTATTGATAATTCTACAGATAGACACCATTTCCGTGTAATTGTTAGTCCTCTTTGTATTACCTACGGCTAAGATAGCAACATCATCAGCAAATCCAATGGAGAATATACCTTGGGAGGTAAGATTTTCTAACAATTCATCCACTACAAGACTCTTCAACAAGGGTGATAATACACCACCCTGAGGACAGCCTCTTGTTGTGATTACTTTTTTTTTACATTTTGTCCTTTTTGTGATAGTATTTTTAGTGCCTAACATTTCCATCTAGTTATGGTGATGGGTACGCATTTCCTAATAAAGTTGTGTCTACAGCCTCGTGGAATGTGTTGTCGAAGGCTCCCTCTATGTCTAAGA
Source organism: Philhelius festivus (assembly GCA_963931855.1). Taxonomy (NCBI): domain Eukaryota; kingdom Metazoa; phylum Arthropoda; class Insecta; order Diptera; family Syrphidae; genus Philhelius; species Philhelius festivus. The sequence continues at coordinate 29,367,360 of OZ007557.1, read as the reverse complement.
ACGCATCTAATATTCTATCTTTTTTCTATATTTTGGAAATAAATATTAGCTTTCCTGTTCTGCATATGCTTGGTATATACCCAAACGCAATGCTACTACGAAGAATATTAGTGAAGAATATTGTTAATGACACAGAAACTGAAGATATCGACAATGAATGATAAAAAAAATTATATACTAAAGTTAATTTTTCTGTATTTTTCTGTATTCAAATAAAAAAACCTCTGATTACATATCATGGATTATGCCTACGGGGGAAAACATGTAAAAAAAACGCGCCCTGCATTCTACCTCGAAGGTGGTGAGGAAACAAGTGCATCGTCATAATATATTCGCTTTCTCAGCGCTCTACTCCGAAAACGGTTAATTTTACAGAAAAATGCAAGAGACATTTTTTGTAGACAATTTCACGACAAACAATAATGACCTTTATTGACCTCTGAGCACTAGATCGCGAGATATTTGCGAAAAACTGATTTTTGTGACCTTTTGATCCCTATAACTTTTTTAGCCGGCACGATATCAATGTCGATTTTTCACATCTTCATAACAATGCCGTAATAAAGGTGTATACAAAAATTCAGCTCACTAGGAATTTTTCCGCAGATTGGGGTTTAAAATGCCTAAAATGACTGGACTAATTCTTCGCAAGAGGCAGTACATCATTGAAAAAAACTTTCTTGCAGCGGATGAGAATCGAACTCGAGACCTTCCGCATGACAGTCCAACGCACTAACCATTATGCCTAGGGGTATTACAAAAATTTAATCTGCTTTTCTTAAATTCGAAATAAAAAGATCAGACTTTAAAAGTAATGTTGTCAAGAAGTCTTCGTTTGTATTAATCCGGGATAAATTTCTTGTGTGAGAGAGGCGATTTTTCCGGAATTATTTATGACTTGTCTCTAGTGCTTTTTCAGAGAGTTGTTTTATACTCGTAGGTGTGTATTTGGAAAGATGAAATTATATCTGCATACTGCATGACGTGTCAGAAGCTTATGGACACTTATAGTACAAACTTTAGAGCTCAAGATATTTTTCTTTAACCTTAGCCAGCAGCTCAGAAAAGTTACGCACATCAATAGGAAATCCTGAAGCTAAGATTCTTAATTCGACTGAAAATTTATGTAAGTATGTAAGTATGAGTTGTTCATCAAGTCTTATTATTTCTGCAATTAATTTCGAATTCTGAAGGATTTATTCATAAGATGAAGCATTTTCCAGGAAATTAGGATAACTTTTTGGAAGAACAAGAAAATTTGGTTCTCAACCACACTCCGTGGCTTCTCACAAAATGAGCTTCGTTTCGTGTACAAGCCTTCCACCTACGTTCAAGATTCAAAAAAAAAAACACTCCAATGATGTTGTTTTTATGAGTTCATATTTTTTCTAGATGTCAGAAGGGTTTCTAGTTTTTGAGAGTAAACTTTTCTAGAAGTTGTTTTTTTAGCAATTTGACAGTGAATTTTACGCATTTGAATATTTTGTTCTAACTACTTCGTTGTTTTATGTAAAATTTTCTTACATTCCAAGTACTTGTTTAATTATTTTAAGTACTTGCAATTTTCGACTTCAATAATCAATATAGCTGCAACATTTCGGGCATGGTTACACCCTTCTTCATGAAACTGACTTAAAATTTTCAAATACTTTGTATTAAAAATTCTTTTTTAAGATTTTAAATAAAAAAAAACAATAAGAACAAAAGAAAAATGCTTTTTATCTTTGAATATATCAAGTTATTTACCTGAAGAAGCGTGTAAAAACACACCCGAAATGTTGCAGTTATATTGATTATTATTGAAAATCAAAAGTGGACTTCAACTTAAAGACATATTGTTTCAAGTTTTTATTTTTCTTGTAATCCTTGCAATGCAATGGTCTTAGGGTCTTCACGCTAGACTCTAATTTATTTATTTACCAATATTTTTGATCAAATAATATTTTTTTTAGTAATTCTAGAAATTGACAAGACATCCCAGGTGCCACGGTTAAAGAAAATAGTCAGAAACATTTTACAAAAGAAAATTTTAAATTTTTTTCCAAAAATCCAAAACACATTGTTTTTCAACTATAATATTAAAATTTTGTAATACAAACTCTATACACTACTGAAATAAATCAGCTATGTAGAAGACTAAGCACTATTTGATCAGACTTGTTGAATTATTGAGTCAAAATAGCTTTTTTTATTGGTCTTTAGTCCACAAAAGTTTGCGTTTCGTCCCGGCGATCTCACAAAATCTTCCAGCGTCAGCGATTAAATTTTTTAATCTTATAGCTGTACATATATAGTTCATATTGGATTTTTGTCAAAAAAAATGATGCAAGATGATCTGAATTTAAAAAATGCGTGTTGTCAAGGCCCTCACTAGTCAACTGTTGAGTCCAGTCTCCATGTGAATGTCAGTGCATGGAGGAAACCGTTTTTCTGGAAAACAATGTTCTTATAAGCAAAGAAAACCCATATGTTTAATAAATTCTTATGACCAAGGATTCTTCTTAATTGCTAAAAAAATGAACAATGTATTCAAACATTACTGTTAGTAGAAAGAAAAATGTTTCAAATCTTGACATTAATTTGTGAAACCATCCAAAATCTTTTAGGTAAAAAACGAACGGCATCTGAGTTTTTGAATCATTATGGATTTTATATATGTTAATACATGAACATATAAAATTAAAAAAAAATCAAAACTTTTGATATGTAAATTTTAAGTTTTTATTAAATTTTCAATTACTTTTTGGAAAATCGATTTTTCAAACAAAATTTTGAAAAATTTTTTAACAACTTAAGAACAATATTTATTTGATATTTACTATTTTTTGTACAATAAGAACTTTCTGTACACATTTTTTAACATTTATAAGTCGATTTTCCAAAACAAAATTTGGAAAATTTTTCTGTATACACGTACACACATATGTAACCGATTGAAACGTAATACAATAAGTCTATCTGATTCCCTTATTATTTCTGATCCATGCAATTTTCTTCTCCATGACAAGCTATCGATTTATGGACTATGAATGTGAGTCCTTTCGGCTATGAGTACCCCAATTAGTTTTGAACTCAAAGGCGCAAAGTTCAAAACAGCCTAGTGTTAAGGTATTAGTATGAACTATTTAACAATTTGCTAAATTTAAAATAGATTATTAACTCTTTTTTAATTTTAAACGTTTTGTAACTAGTATTGTGCTAAGGCCGTTTTTTTCATAAATTGCTTCTGAACACACCTAAAACAATGTCAGTTCGTAAACAAAACAAAGTAAACAGACCTTTTTTGACGTTTGTAAATGTCAAATAGTGATATGAAGCACGATACTAAAAAAAGTTGATGATTTTAACTTCAATAAAACGTTGGAGAAAGTATGATGGTTAACTCAATTAAAATTAATAAAAATTAATCAAATAATCCATTGTCCAAGTATCATACTAAAACAGTCTTAATATCTTGTCAATTCGACTAAAATTTTGCGCCAGAGATTTTTAGTATCTCGTACTTGGTAGTTGTGCAAGATAATTAATAGAGTTATGGCGGTCAGCCATCAGACGAATAGGGGGAATAACATGTAGCATACGAAAACATGCACGTGCCGTAACTATTCGGGACTGGTGGAAGTCTGATCATAGCCTCTCCGTGGCGGCCGCTAGAAACAAGCCTTTAAAAAGGTTTGGCTAATATGATCAGGCTGGTTCCTCAGGTTGGCGACAGGTTAATTCCCTGTCCCGTAAAACTTTATGAATTACGAGACCGACAACAAGCCTCGGAAACGGACTGATCACACGACGACAACCAACGCAACGAAAACTGAAAAACGATTTACGAATTTTCTTATGGAACGTACGATCGTTCTATAGAGCTCGAGCTGCTCAGCAGCTAGCCGATGCCCTGTCAAAGTATAAAGCTGACATAACAGCTCTTCAAGAAATCAGATGGACAGGGAATGGTGTTTTACAGAAGAAAGAATATGACATACATATACTATAGCTGTCATACAAAACACCATGTGCTCGGGGTAGACTTCCTAGTCAGCGAAAAAATGAAGTCTGCCATCATCGGCTTTAACGCTATAAGCGAAAGGCTATGCACCCTTCGCGTGCGAGGCAAATTTACGAACATCAGCCTCATTAACGTTCACGGACCTACGGAGGAGTCCTCAGACGAAGAAAAAGAGACTTACTACGAACAAGTCGAGAGGGCCCTCAATGCCTGTCCAAGGTATGATGTTAAAATCATCCTTGGGGATTTGAACGCAAAAATAGGTCGGGAGCCGGTATTCAGGCATTACGCAGGCACCCATAGAGCATGAGAACACTTATGACAATGGACTTCAAGCCTTAGAATTGGCAGCATCGAAAAACATGGTCATTGCGTGTACCAGGTTCCCGCGTAAAGATATCTACAAAGCCACCTGGGTATCACCTGATGGAATCACTCGTAACCAAATAGATCACGTGTTGATAGACCGTCCGTCGCCACTACTCGAACTTGATGACGGTACAAACGTACCGAGGTGCCAATATCGACTCGGATCACTATCTTGTTGGTATGGTTTTCCGAGGGCGGATTGCCTTGCGAAGACGCATTGCATCCGCCGATTAGGTTCGAATCAACACGGCTGCCCTGCGCAATGAAAACACCAGTAACACCTTTGTTAATGCGTTAGGACTCGCCCTAGAATCACTTGATTTAGGGAGAGTAAGTCCTGGAGCCAGTATGCTGGGCGTAAATGAGAAGTGGACACGCCTTAAGAATATTGTGTACTGCCAACTCCATCTTAGGCAGCAGTCGTAAAAATCGGAACGACTGGTTTGATGATGAATGCAAGCTAGCGACTGAACGTAAGAATGTTGCGTACCGAGCAATGCAACAATCTCATGGAACGCGGGCACGCGAAGAGGAATATAAACAGCTCAGAAGAATAGAAAAACGGCTACACAGACAAAAAAATCAGCCTGGGAGAAGAACCTAATCCGTGAAATAGAAAATAGCCGAGAGTGAGGTCCGCAGTTCTACAAATCCGTCCGAAACATGACGCAGTACACACCACGCTGCACATACTGCAAGGACGGAGAGGGACATCTGATCACCGATCCTGAAAGCATACTGGAGCGATGGGAAGTGTACTTTAATGAATTGCTAAATGGTCAGCTCACTGCAGAAGTGGAGGCTCCACTACTTCAAGAAGAATACCCTATGTTGCCGCCACCAAGCATAGAAGAGGTTGAGAAGGCTATAGGCCGGCTTAAACAGAACAAAGCCCCGGGAGCCGATGGCATACCAGCCGAATTATTCCATCAAGGCGGGCCAGCCTTACGTCAAGCAATTCATGATATTATAGTACACGTATGGGAGCAGGAAGAAATGCCAGAAGATTGGCGAAAAGGTTTAATATGCCCCATACATAAGAAGGGAGATGTCACAACGTGCAGCAATTATAGAGGTATCACGTTGTTGAGTACCGCCTATAAGATACTCTCCTCTATCCTACAAGACCGGATAACCCCATACGCTAAAACCGTCATCGGACAATATCAGTGTGGTTTCATTCCAGGCAAATCAACAACTGATCAGATCTTTACCCTTAGGCAGGCGATGGAAAAATGTCTAGAATTTAACATCCCAACATACCATCTGTTCATAGACTTTAAGGCCGCCTATGGTAGCATAGCCAGGGTAGAACTTTACAAAGCCATGCGAGAATTCGGCATCCCAAATAAATTGACACGACTATGTAGGTTGACCATGACCAACGTAACAAGCCAGGTAAAAATAGCCGGATTGCTATCCAGACCAATCAACATCTTTAATGGATTCCGACAAGGGGATGGTTTGGCCTGCCTCCTCTTCAACCTGGCGTTGGAGAAAGCAATCAAGAGGGACCATCGTCAACAGGTCCAGCCAGTTACTGGCTTACGCAGACGACATCGACATCATCGGAAGAACCGAACAAGCTGTACACGATTCCTTCATCCAGATCGAGCAGGCGGCACAAAATCTGGGGCTGCACATTAGTGAAGGTAAAACAAAGTACATGGTGGCGTCGAATGCGAGAGGAACAGTGGGTCAAACAATCAAGGTTGCGGAGCACGAATTTGAAGTGGTGCAATCCTTTAAATACCTTTGGTCAATAGTAGCAGCCGATAACAATATAGAAGAAGAAATACGCGGGCGGCTTCTCAAATCCAACAGAGCCTACTATAGTCTGTCAAAGCTCGTCAAATCCAGAAATCTCACCATAACTTCAAAACTGCTGCTGTACAGGACCATGGTCCTGCCAGTACTCACATATGGATCCGAGACTTGGGTGCTTAGCAAAAGGCACTCCGACCTCTTAGCTGCGTTCGAGAGAAAAGTCTTAAGGAGAATTGTTGGCCCCGTATGTGAGGAAGGACGATTCCGGAGACGGTACAATCATGAACTGTACGCAATCTACCTTGAAGCAGATATCCTGACAAAAATTAAGCTCGGTAGACTCCGGTGGACAGGGCACCTAGCTCGCATGAGCGAAGAGGAACCTGCTCGGAAAGTTCTTTTTGGTACATTATATGGTAGACGACAGCGTGGTAGACCATGCTTGCGCTGGAGAGATGGCGTAGACCAGGACGCCCGAAGCCTTGGGGTGCGCAACTGGATGGCGTCGACTAGAGACCGGGATAGGTGGAGAGACTTGTTGAAAGAGGCCAGGACCGGAACCTAGTTATCGAGCCGATGATGATGATGATGATGATGAGTATTTTTTTTAACTGCAACTGTATATTAAATATTGTATATTATTTTTAAAATCTACTTTACAATATAAGATTTTGTCTCATAAAATATCACATCACAGTTCATTTTGTTTAAATTGCCAGAGCCGAACCCGAACTTCTTTTCCTTTTTTATTTGAAAAGCTGATCGAGGTGTTTGGCCATTCTAGCTGTTATTGATTATTATTAAAAGCTCCTTAAAATCAAGTTCCTACACGATGACAAAACTCAAGTCTTACAAAAATCTCGCCAAAGTCTTCCACTACTAATATTAATACTCCCTACGACATGTGAAACTTCCCAAATTCCATTTTGCTGTGTGTTCGTTACTAATTTAATTCCCTTTGCACTATTTGTCCAGTTTTATTTTATTTTTGGTTGCTAGTTGGTTATATATTATTCGCCATCATAATGGCAGAGATTAGTTTTCTCTCAGTCTATTCGCCTAAGCGGAAAACAAATATTTGCTCTCGTACCGCCAACATAAAAAGACCTTTAATGGACTAATTCCACTTCCACCACCATAAAAGACTCATCTCTAACTAAAAAAACCAACAGCAACATTGAAGGCTTTTGGGAGATCCTAA